>PYAF01001527.1:255337-265407 GCA_007407185.1 Glycine tomentella
TATTTAATTTAAGCAGATTAACATTATTTTTTTATCTATCATTAGTCAAGAGTTATTAATTTTTTTAAAATTATTAAAATTTAAAAATAAGAAATTTTTTAATATAGAAATCTTTTTAATTTTACGTAAATAATTAGAATATAAATAATATGTATATTAAAATCAATTTTTAAAAAATTATGTAAATATTTATATATTAATTTAGGAAATTTAATTATAAATATGTAAATAAAAATATGTAAATTATTCAAATAAAAACATATGAAATGATATAAAATAAAAATAAAAATATTTATATATTAAATATTTCTTAATTTATAAATTTTGATAATTTTAAAAAATAAATTGACTGATGATACATAAAAAAATAATGTTAATGTAATTAACTAAACACAAGTGATTTAGTGATTTATTACTTTCCTTATGATTATGTCTTCAATTCTTATTAAAATACTTTTTATTTAATATTTTTTTACATGAGTACCATACCAATAGTCTATATAAACTTCACGTTAGCATCAATATGATACATCAAATCAATGTATAAGAGGATTATAAGAGGATTAAATATCTTAATTTAAAAATAAAATGACCAAAATTACGGATTTAAAACTATAGAAAAAATAAAATTCAAAATTTTCCCTCTTTTTAAACTTATTTAAACGCAATCGAACCATGACTTAATTGTTTAGTTGGAGTAGGGACGAGGATTGGAGCTAATAAGTATTTAAAAATGGATATTGTTAATCAGCAGTAGTATTTAATTTGAAGGATATTGATTCAGGAATTAATTAAAAAAAACAGTTAGTTCAAATTAAATACTACTGCTGATAACGAATGAATGAGTCGTCCCTAGCTAGTTCTCATCAATAGATTATATGAAGAAGAAAAAAAACTCATGATGCCTTTGTGACTTTTTATCTGATATATAATCAGTACTTAAATTATAGTTTTGTTGTTCCTTTCGTGGATCGATCGAGTCCATGTTTTGGTTCTATAAGGGGTTGATGTTAAAAAGAAAAATGGGCTAAAAGATCATTATTGTTGCAAATAACATCGAATATGGTTAGATTTTAGGTGGAAAAGTGGCAAGTGACAAGTTGCCTCCAAATGATAGGTTGCTTCGTCGTCCATAAATACCAATGCATGACTGAAGCTTAATTTTTCATCCTTTTCAGGCAACACAGTAGCAAGATAGGTGTGTGATCTGGAGTGTCTAAACTGTTTTTGTGTAAGATTTATTAAGAGAAAAACACAAAGGCTTTCTTTTAAGAATAGAAGTTGGATAGATAACAACATCATTATTAACAACTTTTGTTTCACGAAATCTTATGCATGGATTTCTTTTAAGAATAAAGACCCAAAATAGTCTTTGAGAAAAACACAGTAAAATATCTCAGTGAAATTAATCTTCTCGTTCTTTTTTTTTCTTTCTTAGCTAGTGACCATTGCTCCGACTTCCCTTTGTTTCAAAATTCAGAGGGTTTTAGTATATCTCTTTTTACTTGGTCAATGAAATTACAGCCAATGTGCTTTATTGTTATTTTAGTCTAAAGACCCTAGTTATTTTATTTTACATATTATTGATTCATCTTAATTTGTATTCTATTATCAATAGCTAGCTTTGTAATGCGATATTTCAAGAAACAAGGTATCAAAGAATCACACTTTATGGTTGAAGTGCTTGAAATAAGAATAATGCATTATCATATTATATTTGAAGAACGAAGACACAAAAGTCATAATTTCATTGACTAAGCAAAAAAATAAAAACCCAAAATCATATGAGACAAAGGGGCACCAAAACAATAATATATCTTGTTTTGTTTGTAGATAAATTCTACGTCTAGAAAATTAAAGATTTTTATACTGTTATTAAGAAACCGTACGTCTCTCCTTCCTTGTCTTTTAATTTTTTATGTGTCCAAACTTAATTATTGAATACTATTTACTTGAAAAACAACAATATTATAATTAAAACCATTTGATTTCTTTGGATATCATCATAATAACCATTTTGTTTTTAATCTGAACACAACATTTGCAAGCTCTTCATAGTATACGAAAGATTTCCTCCTTCTTAATAACATTAATTAGACTTTATCAAGGAAATATAGCTTAAGTGATTAAACAGTATCTATGCGTTATTATAAATTTCTAACATCGAAGAGGTCCCACCTAAAGTGTCATAAAAAAATAGCGTGTTTCTTTGTGACATAATCCCGATCATCAATCCTATTCAGTATATGCTTATTAGGGTCGAGTTTGGTTCAAAATAAAGAAATAAGTTATTGAAAACAGAAATGGAGTCGATATGTTTGGTTCTTTTGATTTTGAAGAGAGTAAAATTATAAATTTTTCTTTTTTCAGTTGGAGTAAAATAATTATTTTTTTCCGTAAAAATCGATTTTTTAGACAACAAAAATAGTTTTTTTTTTTATTTCTTTGATCTTTAGACAAAGAAATTGATGTTTTAGGTACAACAATTTTTTTTTAGAGAAAAAATATTATTTTTATCACCTATTTCTCTTAAATTAAACAACATAACATAACATATCATTTTATTTATTTTTAAATTATCTCTCTTCTATTTCTATCTATCTTATTTCTTTTCTCTAAATACAAACACATCCTAATAATGTTCCTACTTTTGCAGGTAAAAAATATTTTCTAATTAGAATTGAAGCTCAAGACTCTAGTTTTGTAACTCTTGGTGAAGTTATATATCATGACAGATGTGAAACTTATACGTGAGAGGCCCTATTAATTGATGCACTTGTTGGCCCTATGACATTGTCGCTGTGGTTAAGGCACTTGCTCGATCATGTCAACGATAGTGTTGCTGGAGTTAAGTCAGCAAACAGAAAACAGCAGCGCATATCACAATATATCATCATCTGTATTTGTTCATAATTTTTAACAATATCGAATTTTCACAGTCACAATTGCAATTGCAAATACTTAAAAAAATATTGAGGTTGTTGCGGTCACAATTTCTGTTATAAATTGTTTTTTTAAGGTGGTCAGCTGGTCATGAAGTGAGGTGAGGTAGTTTCCATTGAAATGACTTAGTGCGTGTTTGGAAATGTGATGAATCATGTTCTAAAAATCATGATAGCCTTAAAATTAATTACTCAGCTCTCTGGTGTGGTGTACGTAAAGTTATGGTGAGAATCCGTGATTTTTGAGTCCTCACCCACTAATGACAAAACACTATTAAACTAGCGGTGTAGACCTACGTACGTACGTGGTTGTGGTGGTTGTAATATAAAGCTTTGAAACAATGGTGGGTGGGATTTGCAGCTGGGTATCAATTTGCAGGAGATCTTGCTATTTTTCGGAGAGAAAACAAAGAGGAACTGGGAAGGAGAAAAAGCTTTGAGATATGAGATTTAGAGAAAAACAGAGAGGAGATCTTCTTGCTATTCTCATTAACAACTAGTTTGGAATTTTAAGAACTAAGTTGGATTATCTACGTGACACATCATCTCACTTAAGTCATTTGCCATAGTGTAGGTTTAGCTCAAAACAATAAGCTCAGCCTTTAGGTCTATCAATAATTAAAAAAAATAGTGTTTAATTATAAAGTAAAAAAAACCTTTATATATTGACAAAAAATCATATATATATATATATATATATTAATAAAAAAATGTCAGCATATAACTTTTATTTAAAGTAATATTTTAAAAAAAATTAGTTTAAGTCTTACCTACTGTTAGATCAGTCCTCATCAAAGCCGTATACGGTGTAAGATCATTTAGGCCGTTGCCTTAAGTCTCCAAATTGTGGCCATTGTAGAGTGAGATTCAATTCCATGCTTCCATAGATAAAACTGTGTTATGCTTAATTCATTACTAATAGCCTATAAGTATAAAAAGTGTCAAGATTTAAAACTGATGAAGATTTAAAGTCACAGAAACGTTACAGTTTTAAGCCAATATTTAATGTTATGTATCTATTTTCAGTATTTCCATCATCTGAATAAGATATAGCAACCAAATAATATCTTAATGATAATAATAATAATAATAATAATAAATTGCTAATAATAATTTTACCTATAAAAATGGTAAACTTGAGCTATTTTTAATGTCAATAACTAATTATTAATTGAGGGAAAAATACTAATCGTTATATTATAATATGTGTATATATATATATATAAATTAATTTGTATTTCAAATCTTCTTAATTATTTAGTTCATTCTTTTTTTTTTCTTTATCTTCATATGCTTTTGAAGATCTGAAATGAATTGTTTAAATAATTTTACAGATCAAATTAAAAATTTTTAAAAATTAATATTTAGTATTGCATTAAGTCGTTTTAAAAATTGTCTTAGGCCTCGAAATATCTTTACAATGCCCTCCTGGTCCTAATCAACTGTGTAAATCTATTATTGTCTAATGTTATGGAGTTTAATTGACAGAAGCACAAATGTCGTTCACATTATAATTAACTTATTAGTTAGAAAGCATGTGAAATTTCTGTGTTAAGGGACCAACGTGCCCCATCGTATTTTTGTTACAAACAATTCAAGTGTTCACTTAAAAATGTTTTATTAATCGAAAAGAAACAATAAACTTTAAGTGATATGACCAAAGCTAGCTAGGGCCACGACAATGCGACCCCACCACCATTCCAATCGCTGAACTTTGATCAGTAGCATCTAATAATATTATCTTGCTTTTCTAAAAGACATTAACGATTCAAAGCAACTGACACTATTATATGAGAAGCGTTCTCTTTTCATGGAATGAGTATTTTCAGCTGTTGAAGTTGAGATACAGAAATCTGCTGGCTGGAGTATTGACATGGAGAACAGCCCTAGTTCATCCAGAATTGACAGAAAATTCATTGAGAGGAACAGAAGAAATCAAATGAAAGCTCTCTTTCGCAAACTAGACTCACTTGTGCCTCATCAAAGATCAAAGGTTTTCCAGTCTTTCACACTAATTCTCTTAGCTGCTCCTATATTGTATACAAGCAAAGTTATACATAATAAGAGTGATGATATTTTGACATCCAAAATTTATAAGCACTTCACCAACACCTTAATTCTTTTTATTTCTATCTTCGTCTCTCATTATATCATAAATTATCAATCTTATCAATCATTTATCTTTTCTTTTCTTATATCTCTCAAGATATCTACACCCCTTGAAGTATCCAAATATATGTTTTCATGTAATAAATACTAAATAGTAATAGTTGGACGAGACCTAATTGCACATTCAAAGAGCGCAAATAGCTCAATGATATATATTTCTCATTTTTCTCTATGTTGTTTTTCTTGTAATATCAATCGTATCAATTACTTAATATTTCTTATTTATTTTCATCCCTCTCTTGGTGTCTGCACTCTACATCTACACCTCTTGAGTGTGATCAAGATTCTTTTTTCTAGTTTGACAGATGATTATTCTTTCGTTTGAATCTGTTGTAGGAGGCCATTCCACTGCCGGATCAGCTAGAAGAAGCCACAAACTACATAAAGAAATTACAGATTAATCTGGAGAAAATGAAGGACAAGAAGAACATGCTACTAGGAATTGAAATGCCAAATGAGAGAATGAATAATGGTGGAAGGAGCGTGGGGTTAAAATCTCCACGGATTGAGATCCAACAAATGGGTTCAGCCTTAGAGGTTGTTCTAATAACTGGGTTGGATTCTCATTTCATGTTCGGTGAAACCATTCGTGCTCTTCATGAAGAAGGAGTATATGTTGTTAACGCCAGTTATAAAGTTATTGAAGATGCAGTTTTCCATTCAATACACTGTCAGGTGAGCTATATATAAATCCAACCGCTATCTGGTCTTTCATTTGTATATATGTATATGATTAAGGAGTACTATGCTTCCCATCAATTTTTATTTGACATATGTGATATGTGTTATTAACTCTTTTTATAAATTAAAAATATCAATCATATGCAACCTAAAAAGTTGGTCAGAACTATAGTTTGAACCATGTAATAATTTCATTATTATTCATTATCTAACTGAGTCTGGTAGCATTGCACAGGACAGGGAAACTGCCAACGGAGCTGCGAGGATATCTGAGAGGCTGAAGAACTTCATCTATGATTCTAGCTACAATGCTTTTTAAATGGGAGTCATTATTATTATTATATACTCAATTTTTCTTCCATTTCAAGATAAGTTTTCTTTCTACTTTTTTTCCTTACAGTATTACTTTTATGTATCACTTTCTTCTTCTTTTTCTCTTTTTCTTTTACTTCCATCCGTTTCCCCAATATATGGAATGTAGCCTCAATTAACTTTTTCCTAATGTAAGATGGATAAATTGGGAATGCTAGCTAGCTGTAACCATTTTGGTGGAAATCTAAATACGGATAATTCTAGAGGATACTATTACTACCATTTCACTATCTAAGTATCTAGCTAGCAAGCAAATTCACATTGTCTGTTTAATGTCTCCGTGTTTCACGGAAGGTAGTCTTATTTTACTGTATTGCTCAGGATACACAGACAGACTTTCTGAACCAAAAGATAGAGTTCATTATTATTGTGCAAATCTTTTAGCAGTTTTTATAATTTTATTTTTCAGTTAATTTCTCTTCATTACATTCTTAATTTATTTCACATATATTATGATGGTCATGTTTAGTAAAATTAACAGAAAATTAAAAAATTAGTTGATGATAATTAAAAGTTAAAAACAATGTTATATAAAGTTCAATATAGATACCGACAAATTATTGGTCCAAACATTCGGTACTCTTTAAGTAAGGTTGATGTTCAAATTTTGTAGACGCAAAATTAAGAACGTGATTGAATGGTTAAGGAAAGCTCTCACTACAAGTGTACAATAAGATTTTTTTTGACTGACTAAAATTAGTGAATACTTCATTATAATATTATTGTACAAAAAGAAGTCCAATATATCTTTAATCATAGAGAGCAACATCGATGAATGGATGGAAATTTTCTCTCAATTAATAAGAACAAATGAATTCAGAAATATAAGATTATTGAATAATTAAAGTTTTCAACAATAACTTTTATAGGGAAAAAAATGTTGACTACAGAAACATCCCCCAACTGATAGAATTTCTTAATAAAAAGTAGAAGAACTATAATTTTTTAAGAGTTTTCAAGTCATGTTACAATAACATATATTAATTCTTTTTCCTGCATAAATTAGAATAATCCCCTATCATGATCATAAGAGTGATCATATATATTTTACAAAGAAAAAGGATAGCCATATGTGACAGCAACGTACAGTGAGAATGGTCAGTTGGAAGCTTATAGTTCTACGTCGTACATATAGCTACCTTTCGATCCCTATTATATATTGCTGTTTAGATTTTGCTTTCTCATGCTTTCCGTTACACATAGAAGTTGCAAAATCTGATGAAAAGGTCTTTATTAATTTAATTATATAACTAGGGTTACCCGTGTTTCTATATATTAAAATTTTCAGTTTGGAGAAAAAGAAAGCGAACGTGAAAGAAAAGAAAAGGACAATGAATCTATAATCAGGAAACATGAATCAATAAATTATAGCTTTTCGTCTCGACAACCAATAAGTTCATTGTTTTTTTTATTCCCTCTACTTTTTTTGACGTATTGTTTTTTATTTTATTTTTTAATTTCACATCAAGGAGGTGCTTTGTTTTTTTCAATCTTCTTCGGGGGTGGGTGGGTGAATTAACGAGGAGTTGTTTCATTCATGCGTGACAATAGGGCGAATTTGGCTCTCCTTACTCTTGTTCCTTCAAAATATGGGACATGTTCGAAAATTAGGAGAAACAAACATAAAAAATTTAAATCTAACCTTGTAAAACTTCTAATAATAACGCTTACACAACATCTTTTTATAAGTTAAAAATATAGATTTTATTTTCTAAAATACATTGAGCCGTAAATACATAAAGATCTAAAATAGAATTACAAATTTCCTAAAACTAACCATATCTAATAAAAAGAAAAAATTACTTGTAAAGGGGTAAAACAAAAGAGCATTGCTGTTGAAAAAAAAAAAAAAAAGCGAATAAGTCCCGCCAAGCTTCTGTTGCTACACTTTGACCTTAATAATTGCTAAGAAAGGTGACTATACTTGTCGCCAAAACAGATAGTTATCACTGATTGTTATAGCACGAATCACACTAGAAGAAAGTAAAAACAAATGCTTAGGAATATAAGAATATATCTTAAAAATAGAAATGAATATACAATTATAAGATTTACATCACAAACTCAATCAATTACAAGTATGGGTACAAAACAAGTAAAACAATCCAATCACAAAATATATTATATTTATGATTTAATATGTTTTTAGTAATAAAAAATATGTTTTTAAGTTTTATAAATAAACAAATTTTAATTTTGGTGAACACAACAATATGATAGGATAAACAACTTATCTTAATATTTTGTTTGTTGTGTCAATAGATATGATAATGTTATCCTATCTCTTATTTTATTTTATCGGTCTAGCGTAATTATTATCCTAATGGGAGATCGAGTTGGGTTAGGAAATAATAAAATAAGATTAATTTTTTTTCCTTCTCTCTTTCTCTATTTATATATTATGATTTTTTTTATTAAACATATTATATAATGATTTGATACATAAATATAAAGTGTATTATAAATTAAAATATTCATAATTAAGAGGAAATAGATTATACATTAACAATATAAAATAGTTTTATACTATCATCAAATCATAAATTTATAACCCATCATTTATAAGAACTTTGTTGCCTTTTATGCTAACTAATATAAAACTATAAGTCATATCATTGATGATTTGCGATCCAATAACAATATAAAATTATTTTACACTGTTGATACATGATAATTCAACTTTATTTATAATATGTAATTATAAAAAAAAATTGTCATTTGAATATAATTTGTAGTAATATGCTATCTTGCATGGTGTATACCAACCATTATGTAGGATAACAACATTGATATCCTACTACTTATTATATCATATTGTACCATATCTTGTTCACAAGATGAGCCTTAATATTTATTAAAATTAAAATTTGCTTACAAAACCTAGGTTTCTCAATAAGTTCATTGAAGATTGAACAGCTCAAAATATTGTGGGCTAAGATCAAATTAAGCCCAATAAATAATTTAGGTAAAAAAAAAAATCCACTAACTCAGAGTCCAACCCACACATGGTTTGCGTAAAAAAGAGGCATCGAAAGGGCAAACACATGACAAAAAAGAGAGTATAAAATATTATTGTCGAATTAGGGTTTCTCACTGATCTTCCTCTCTCTGCTCTCTGAGCACACCACCACTCTGTTCCTCAGATTCATCAACACCTTGTGTTGCGCCAATGGGAAAAGCGTTCGACATCGAAGCCGTTCCGTTCAACGCCGAGGGGTGGGGTCCACCGGACAGCACCACCACCGGCAGCAGCAACAACCTCCCTCTGAACGTCCCCTTCGCCCCCTTCTCCCGCTCTGACAAATTGGGCCGCATCGCCGACTGGACCCGCAACTTCAACAACCCGACCCGCTCCAAGAACCCCGCCGACGCCGTCTTCGACTTCACGAACGACGACTCCTTCCCCGCCTCCGCCGACGACGACGCCTCCTTCCGCCTCGTCGACGGCAAGCCCCCGCCGCGCCCCAAATTTGGCCCAAAGTGGCGCTTCCAGCAGCAGCGCCAGCTCCCTCAGCGCCGCGACGAAGAAGTCGAGGCGAAGAAGCGCGAGCAGGAGAAGGAACGCGCCCGCCGAGATCGTCTCTACCACATGAACCGCTCAAACCCTAATCAGCAGCGCCGTGAAGCCGCTGTTTTCAAATCCTCCGTCGATATCCAACCCGAATGGAACATGCACGACCAGATCCCCTTCAGCACCTTCTCCAAGCTATCCTTCACCGTTCCCGAACCCGAAGACCTTCTCCTCTGCGGCGCTCTCGAATACTACGACCGTACTTACGATCGTATCACGCCCAAAAACGAACGCCGCCTCGAGCGCTTCAAGAATCGGAACTTCTTCAAAGTCACCACCACCGACGACCCCGTCATTCGCAGACTCGCCAACGAGGACAAGGCCACCGTTTTCGC
>PYAF01001527.1:273145-408279 GCA_007407185.1 Glycine tomentella
AACAAATAATATTTGAGATTTTATAGAGAGAATAAATGAAAGGACGATCTATTTATAGCAATAATAAAATTAAAAATTGAATTTAAATTAAAAAATTATTAAATTATTAAATTTCCAAAATTAATAATTAATCATAACAGAGAGATCCAAATTAAAAGTTATTAAATTTCTATAATTAATAATTAATCATAACAGAGAGATCTAAATTGTACTTAAACTTTTTTATTTGAAATAACATGTTTATATTTTTTTGATTGAAGATAATATTTTATACCATGAAATATGATTGTTAGATAACCTTCTCCTTAAGCATGTTGTCATAGGTCTAATATGTGCATATATAAAAATATTTGTTGTGAGAGGTCAATCCTTTAAATTGATCTCAATGTTTTAAAGGATTAGTATTTGACTTTTGGTTATAATTTTTTAAAAATAAAAAAATGAAATAACATGAAACTGATATGTTGAGATTAAAGAAATACCATGTCACATAAATTTTGTTGAAAAGGAAAAAAAAAATGCCAATTCCTCGTTCTAGAATTGTAATATAATTGTTTTTCCTTGTTTGTTTGTATCAGTAATTAAATTGTAGCATAAGAAAGTTGAATATAATCAATATATACTAAGGCTTTGGTCAGTTTGGATATTTTTCATTCTTTTCAGTTTTCTCTACAATAGAGATTAAAAATGTGGGTGAACATATTTTTTTCTCCATCCATATCTATTTCTTTTCATTAATGTCCTCTTTATACCAAACAATGAATGATGTATGTGAATGATAATAATAATAATAATAATAATAATAATAATAATAATAATAATAATAATAATAATAATAATAATAATAATAATAATAATAATAATAATAATAATAATAATAATAATAATAATATTTTTCTCAAGTTATCATCAAACAGAATTTAATACATATTTATTGTTAGTATAAAAGTTTTTATACTATTAATAAGTCAAAAATAATTTATGTTATTATTTAAAACAATTATTAAAAAATCAATAAATTTAATATACATAATAATAATTTACAATTGACCACATATTTTTTAAATAGAATTGACTATATCAATGTAGTATGATTTTCTTTTAAGAAAAAAAAAATCCAATTTTGCATGTTACAATTTCTAATAAATAGTCAGAGTGTAGTGTAGCACACAAGAGGTGCATAGCGCGTAGGGAGCGAAGGAGAGGAGAGGAGAAGAATCTAAGGTCCCTACGAAACATTTCATTTTCATTTCTTTTCTTTCTTTACCAAAACAAATTTAAAAGAAAAAAGAAAAAAGAAAAAAGTCTCATCTATCTAGTCATCTCTTTTATTTACACACTCTACTTCTTCTTTTTTTCTTTTTCTCTCTCAGACTCACAGTCATTACCAATGGACTCCATTTCCCCAAGACCTCAAGAGAATAATAATAATAATATTCCGAAGCCCATGACGAGATCAGAACCCGCGAACCCGTACCCGACAACGTTCGTCCAAGCGGACACATCCTCGTTCAAGCAAGTAGTCCAAATGCTAACCGGTTCCTCGGAGACAGCGAAGCAAGCCGCCGCCGCCTCCTCGAAACCTGCGAACCCGATCCCACCCATGAAATCCATACCCAATAAGAAGCAGCAGCCGCATTTTTCTAAGCTCTACGAGCGCAGAACAAACTCCCTCAACCTCAGTAACAGCCTCCACATCAACCCCCTCACCTCTTTTTTGTCGAACCACACTAATTCCCCGCGAAAACCCGACATCCTCTCCCCCAGCATCCTTGACTTCCCCGCACTCGTCCTCAGCCCCGTCACGCCTCTCATACCCGACCCTTTCCACCGATCCAACGCCGCCATTGATTCCGAAGCTGAAGTCAAAGCCATCAAAGAGAAAGGTTTCTTCTTGCATCCTTCTCCAAGAGACAAAGCTGAACCCCGCTTGCTCCCTCTCTTCCCCACCACTTCTCCCAGAGCCTCTTCAGGTCCTTCTTCTTCTTCCGCTCCTCCTTCTTAGAGTTTTTTTTTTTTTTTTTATTATTTATTTGCTTTCGGATTTTGTGTAAGATTCTTAATTTTATATATAATTTATGTTTTCATTAATTACTGCTATTCATGCCGATTAGAGGGTGCCGAGTTTCAGAAAATTTGTAATGGTTGGTTAATTATCAAGAGAATGGAATAATCTTAATTGCTTCAATTGTATGTAGTCAAAATTATTGTGCCGTCTTTCACTAATATGCTCCGTTTCGAGTTCGTTTAATTTGTGCCAGGAAATTAAAAAGATGAATTCCAAAATGTGAATTTTGGTTAACTTAAATCCATTTTAATTATCATTATTATTATTAGTTGAAGTAAATCAGCGATTGTAGTGGGATGTATGTATGTATGATGTATCTACTTTCTAGCTTCTTTATCCCTTTGCTGTGCTTTTTTTCCCACAGTCAACTCGTTCAATTATCGTTTTTGCAGTTAAATTTTAATGGCTTTTAAAGCTACGTAAAACTGTTTTAAATCAAATTAATTTTTAATTATTGAATGAAATTGAGAGGCGCGTTTAAATTAGTTTTAGATAAATCCACTTGGGTCCACTTAGTGGTGGTGTTTTAGTAGCACTAGTTTGTACGAATTCTTATTAGACTTTAATCTTAGTAATGTTAATTATTGCACACTAAAAAAATTAGTTTTTGATAATAAGTTTTATACTACAAAAAGATCTCTTATGAGAAGAGAACTTAATTTTTATTTTATATTACACATTGTTTGAACAAGAGAAAGGGAGTTATGGAGGGCATTTATAATTAGAGATGATATTCATAATTAGCAAAATTAATAATACAACTCTTTACTAAGTGCAGTCTTTATAGAGAAGGTAGGGACTAGTATAGCGAAGAAACCGGCATGAGAGAGTGAGAATGAAAAGAGAGAGAAGTGTTGGTTTGAAAATCAAATTGCATTTGCAAAGGCAGGTTTAGGCTAGCTGTCATACAAAGCGTAGAAGAATGGGAAAGGAATCTTGACCTGTCTGATGTCTTTCTAAATGAGGGAAAGATCCCAAGGGATTAGATGAGGATAGGCATTATATGTGCTGCTTGTGTTGTAAGCATGTAGCAGTTTTCACATACTATGTGCCCCAAACACCACATGCTAAGCTCACACCATCAACCTTATCCATAACATGGTTTCAATTGAAAATATTTTTTTTTTTTTTTTTACATTTAGTTTTTCTTAATTATAAAAGTTTATATGAGTTGAATTATGGAGATTATTCGGATCAGGATATGTCTCGAGCACTTAGATAAGTACTTACATATCGTTTATCATTGAGTTATAAATCTTTTCAAATTACAAATCAATTATACAATGTGATAGTGTACATAAACCTTTCATAAATTTTGAAAATTGCCGGACTTATTAAGTAGTATTAATAAGAAGTCAAAGTTGCTTGATGATAATTAGATGAGAGCAATAAATCCATTTGTGGAGGGAGCCGACATGTACAGTTTGAGCCATTAATTTATTTTCTTTCTTTTGCTTCGTTTCTCCACTGTAGAAGGGTAGGGACCCCGTTACTTTGAATGTAAAGCCTTTGGACAGCCGTAAAAGCAATCATGCGAACTCTTTCTCCGATTCAGTATTTTAATTTTCCTTTTTGACTCGAAGGAGACCAGAATTGAAGTGAATGGGGACATGAGAAAAGGAAGGAAGGGAAGGGAAGTGGGACTTGTGATGATGAAAGGGAAGAAAAGAAGGGAGGTAGTGATGGGAACGTGAGAGCTAGAAAACAGGGTGTTGAGTGTGTTTCTTGTTTGTTTGTGTACGCTATACATATGATTTTTGCGGACTTAGCAACTCATGGTTGGTGGTGCATTAATTGAGAATTTGAAACTTATACATGTGCACTGCTCGGAGACCCTTGTTGCCTTATGCTTACCCCTTAACAAGGTCATCTTCTATTTCCCTCTCGCAATCATTTTCGGGAAGAAGAAAATATTAAAAAAACATGTCACATGTGGCATGTTTTGATTTGATGTATTATTGATAATCATCCTGCAAAAGTCCATCAATCTTATTGCGCCATGACAAAAATTCAAGCATAACATCTTTGACTATGGTCCACAGGCCTTTATTTTTTTTATTGTTGAAATATAATCTATAAGCTTATTTGTACTTTTTGATCTCATAAATATTATAATTATGCAATTTTTACTTGTTATTTGATTCGTGTACTACGGCGGATTAATTACCTTAGTAATGTAAGAGATTTGCATCATGAAGGTTGCAAATAAGGAAGTTGGTTGTATTATGGTTATTTCTCAACGAAATTCTTCTGATTCCTCACAAGACTTGCATATCTCTTTAGAATAGGAGAGGAGAAACAATTTCATACTCTTTTTTTTTTCAAAATAAATGTCGTTCCAGATTATTTTATATAAATAAAAAAATTAGATAAAAAAGAATAATTCAAAATATTAGTATAACAGTGTAAGATTGTATTATATTCACATTGATGAAACTGATCTATTTAAAGAAAGAAAATAGTAACTTTACAAAACTAATATTAATATTATTATATTAAAAAATTAAAGTAATATTTATTAGAAATATTAATGAAAAACAATTAATATTATATTAAAAAGTTAAATGCAACACTTATTAGAACAAATTTTTTCTCAAATACAGCACTTATTTTAGGAGAAAGAAAATATTTGTTTTACTAATACTTGCTATATTGGGATTTGGGAACCATAACCGAGATTTCCTTTTATTGACTTCATTAGGGTTCCCATTATAATAAAGCTGGTCAATAAAGGTACCCATATTATAAAGGGAGAATGTATATGTAAATCATAATCTCCTGTTTGCAAAAGATTTTTTTTATTAAATGAAGACAATAAGTTTTAATGAAGACAAAGCCAATGAATGAAGCAATATGTACAGACAAGATGCAAAGCCAAAAAAAGGAAAAGCTTGTTAAAATCTAAGCCACGATTGAAGACCAAAAGTCAAAGGTTTAAGTATTTATTGCAAACACTATGCATTCCAACCAAGTTTGGCTCTAATGATCCATTTAGGTATGTTGATTTAAATTTGATTTTCTAAAAAGACAATTAAATGAACCAATTTCATAAGAAAAGGCTCAAAAACTTAAAAATAATCTCGTTATTTAGCTATATTTCGTAAAATACTCGAGTCTCCCATAAAGGGTTTGAATCTACAATAAAACCCTAGTCCTTGAAAGCAAGATTCAAGTTTAAGTGGAGAATATTGCTTTGAATCCATATATTATTATATTCAATATTTTTGTGGTGGTGGGTAGCGCTTGTGGTGGTTTGGTGAATTTGTAATTCGAGAATAAAGAGATTTGTGTAGAAAAGTATCAAGCTGTTGGACAAATACGGTGAAGGAGCTTAGTAAGAGCAAAAATAATATTAGGGCTTTGCTTTTTTTTGTTTTGTTTTGTTTTTAATTCAAGCTCCTGAACGAATACGGTGAAGGAGCTTACTAAGAGCAAGAATCATGTGTGAGCTTTGGAAAAGACTCTAACTTGCAGAGAAAAAATAAAGAATCTTGCTGCTTTTGGTCAATATATAAGGGAAATTATTTTTTCTTGAATTTAAATTTAAAATTTGAATAATGATTTGGAAATTGACTATGTGTGACATTTGACTTTTTTTTAAAATGAATTAGTAAATAAACCAAAAAATTCCGTTAAAAATACAAATTTACTAAATTGTTCATCAATTAGGCAAAAAGTTAGAATAAATTAATAAAACGAAAGATTTAATATATGTTAATATGCTAAGTAAGTTTTTTAGCCCAGTGGATCAATTTGTTTGTTTGTTTTACAATTGGATCACACAATTTCATTGACGATAATATAGAAAATACATGTTGAAATATGATGATAAACTTTGAGTCTAACATGAGATGTGACTCCTCTAGTAAGAGAGTGAACAACTTCATTTAGTGTAGTTTGAATTCTATACAATTAATTATTTACATTTCAACAAAATAGAACCTACTTTTAAATTATCAACATTAAAAGTGTTTATCTTATCTACTATAAACTGTGCAATCCATTTTCAAAATAACATGACTCAAACTAAAATCAGTGAGTCATTTGATAGCTTTTAACAGCCCCAAAATCTCTCCTTCGCTGCACCTGAGTCTTCCCCCATTTGGTCAGAGCAAAAACAAAAGTCCCTAAATTGTCCCTACAACACATTCCGCAGCTTGTAGTGTCATCAATATTATCAAACCTCACATCAATATTCATCTTGTAAAATACAGCAGGAGGAGGAGTCCATTTAATTGTATCATTTGCACTATCAGTAACCTTTCAATTGAGATGGTCTCCATTAGCTTGGGCCCTAGTGGATCGATTTGTTTGGCAAAAAATATATTAAAAATTTTCCAAACACTAACTTTCATATTTAGTATTTGACTCTTAAATTTTGAATATAAAAAACAAGTCAAAGAATGAATGAGTCAAAATAAATATTTTTATGAAATAAAAAGTAAAGAATTTTGATTTGAATCCATGTATTATTATATGCAATATTTGTTTATCAGTCAAACTGAACTTATCAAATGCAATCACTTAATTAATATATTAAAACAAGTATTTTTTTTATAAAAAATAGTAACCATATTTTCATTATATATAATAATGGAATCTTTAATTACTAGGACATCAAAATTAAAAATATACTAATTAATGTATTTCTCTTTTGTAAAATAATTTTATACTATCAACCAATTATAAATTATTGTTGATATATTTTTTTTAAGTGATTATCGTAAAAGTAAAACGGACTCTATGTAATGATATATAATTAAATGATAATATAAAATCATTTTATAATAATAAAAGTGAACAAACAATTTTAAGCTTTTACGTTGATTCCTTCAAAAAGTCTTGATAAAACAAATCAAAACTTAAATTCTTAATTAACAACCGAGTGCGTTAACCAATTAATGTAAAATTATTTATTTTAGTCATTAGTCAATAATTTTGAATTTTTATTAATGAATATCTAATTATGTTAAATACTTATAAATCTATCGTAAAAGGTGTATGCAAAAACTCAAATCCTTCTGTGATAAAATAACTGGAATGGAGAACCAAGTAAAGAAAGGAAGAGACGTTTATTTAAGGAAAGAAAAAAGTAATGAAACTTTGGAAAAGCACGCATAGCATATAAATGTCAATATTTTGTATTTCCTCCATTTTTATATAATAAGAAGAATGTAAACAGATGTTACATAGAGAAATAGAAATAGACCAAGTTATTTTCCACCTTACAATAGTTAGTATTTCTCACAATAGCAATAATTAAACAAGACCAAGCATATCGTAAAATAAGATCACGATACTTTAAAATATGCAAATTGTTAGAACCAAGGAAGTTGTTGCAACCAATAAGAAGATCAAGAGTATCCTTAGCCACATGCCACAACATAGCTTCCTCTTTGTTGTGGCATGTTTTGTTCTTCATTCTAACTGGTGTCTCTGGCACAATGTGTGATGGCAATGCAACCACGACTGTAAGGGTTTGCCCTACCCCTTTGGTTGCAATTGTAGTAGGAACGTCCACGCCTACCGCATGGTATCTGGTTACTTCTAAGGGCTGCATAGCTGATGTACCTAGCTCTGCCTTTGCCAGGATGGCCATGCATCAGTGACCGACGTATTGATTCTGAACTCATCAAAAACTCATTGTCATCTACAAATTTGTAGATGCAAATTCATCTATTGTGGCATATGTTTCAGCCACCATGGCCAGTGCCAGGAGAAGGAACACAAGCCATGCTTTGGAACTCATTTTAGATGGACGAGGTCTTGTTTTAGGTTGGAAACTTGGAATGTGGAGAGAAAGAAGAAAAGGGTCTCTCTCTTAAATTACCATTTTCCCTGCCCTTCCTGCCAGAGGGAGGGGAAAAGAAAAAGCTGGGAAGGTTGTTAATTAGTTTAATATGTTGGGGTAGAAAGTTAGAACTAGAGGGTGTGTGTGTGTTTTATGTGTGGCTGTAATTTGTGATGTAACTTGATTTTGGGGTGCATGTACCCGTTTTTCTCTCTCTTATGGTTTCGGTGACTGTTAATGCTATATATACACAGTAAGATTTCCCTTTCATGGTCAACATTATTTCTTATTAACATACATGTCTGGCATGGCATGGCATGCATGCTCATTTGCTTATGCATAATTTGTTAGCCTAACTGTCAATAAGTACTTGTTTACCGATTTTAGTTCTAAAATTGACTTTGGTCTTCAAAGGTTATGTGCTTCCTATATTTTTTCCAAAAGTCTGAACATATCACGTAAACGTTTGTTAGTCGGAAATTTTTTACATGTTTAAAAATTATAATTGATGAGAAACTCGATTATTAGAAATAAATAAAATATATTTGATTAGAATTAATATATTTTATAAGAAATAAATATTTTCATGTTTGGTTATATTATGATTTTTCTAGGTATATAAAAATTATTTATAAATATGTCTTTCATTATAAAATGATTGATTTCCTCAATAACTTTGACGTTTTTTTATTATTACTTTTATCTTTATATTCATAGAATCTATGAAAACCAATCATTAACGGCTATCGTCAAAATTGGTACCACAATAGAAAAATAAATATAAGTTATTTATATTACATAATCCTTAATAAAGACATTATCAAATATAAAAACTTTAGACATGAAAAACATCTAAAAGTGTAAAAATATAAAAAAATAAAATATACCATAAACACAATGTAACAATAGTGAAGACTGAAACTTTGAATAAACAACAATTCTTATAGATTCTAATTTGTAGTTAACAAAAAGGATAATATAATATTTTTGTATAATTAAAACTTTTTCTCCACTCAAAAAATTTGAATTCCCGACTCTCCTCCCCTTGGAAATGTTTTTACCAAAAAATGAATTAAAATTGATTCATAATTTTCTAAGAAATTCTTTTATTAATTACATATCAAATAAGAAAATTATAATTTCCTAATATAAGATTCTTAAAAAAAGTAAACTTTTCGGGACCAATCACTCTGTCACAGACAAAATTGTTTGATTAAGGTTGGACTGCACATGTGCTGCCCATTTGCCCCTCACCAGCTTTCCCTATTTTGGTTTGTACTTACAGACCATAAACAGTAAGCAGTTGATCCAAAGGTCAATTGGACAACCACATGGGTTCATGGGCCTTGTCCAAAACTCTATCCAAGTAATCATGGAAAATTATGTTTCTTCATCTTTTTTCCTCACCAAGGACAAGATAAATAAATAAATAAAGAATACTCACCACTCACCAGCCAATGTAGGTGATTTGAAAAAAACAATTCAAGGAGTTGACACGGTAATTAAACAGCTATACTCAACAATTCGATTATCTAGTTGGAACCTTAACCTATATATCCTCACGAAAAAGAAAAATAATTTTCCAACATGTACGTATTAAGATAATCATTTAAAATTATGTTTAGATAATATATTTAAAATAATCATATTTACATAATATAAAAATAAAAATATAAAATCCAAACATACATTCATATAAATATTATTTGTTATCTAAAAAATATTCTAAATAAAATTAAGAATAATAATAAAATATTATTAATATAATAACTATATTAATTTATGTTTTTTAAAAGAAAGAAAAACAAATTCATGATTAACCAAACCCAATTCACCATTCCCTTAATTCCTAAAATAAACCACTAATTTAATTCATTAAGTCTTATTATTTTTTAAATATTTCTTAAAGTAATAGAATTGTATAAGCAATTCCTTAAGTATTAAATACTTATAAATTTATCTGTAAAAAAATATCTATAAATTTAGTGTCTATAACAGTTAGGGATTAACTTTAAAGATTTTTCAATATTAAGAGATTATTTAGCATAATATCTAATATTAAGAAAAAATATTTTTTCATTTTAGAGATAATTTAGGAGAAATAATAGTCTTTCAAAGATAAAATTGATTATTTATTCTTCCTTTTTATACTATTGTAGTATTGTGTTTCCGAGTTTGTCAACACTTTTTCTTGCTGCATATCTCAATCACCGCGCAGCTAGTTAACATGTTTGTTACCTAGGATTCCCCAATAACGGTGGAAATCTTACCAAATGTGTGAAGGACGCCAATAAAAAACAATCAAAAAGTGTATTCTGCTACATCATGCATTGGTAATAGGTACCTAAGCCAAGCCTTTAATTCAATACAATTGATATAATTCACAACATTCTGGAAGGATAAGGAAGAATTTATTCTCCAATGTTAACCACAACTTGGGTCAAAAATTCATCTTTGGCGACTAATTAAGTTAATTAGCATCTTCACTTGGACGTAGGATATTTGTGCACACTACACTGAAATTAAACTTCCATCTGGCCTCTGATAAATTTCCATTCAAGAGTGACATAGAATTATAGAAATATGCGTGTCAAACCCATTTAACACTTCACGTTTATGGTTCATTGGGCACGTTATATATATGATAAGTTAATATAAAGGATTTAGCTTCTTTTTTTTTTTTCATTAAAATTATGAAATGGGTAGACTCCTAATGAGAGATCGTAGATATCATTCAGGTGGTACATCAGCAACTGAACACTTGTATAAAATTATATCCACCCATTAAATTAAAGGATATAGAAATATACCACACTCGATTACGTTAGAAAGTTGTTTAAGGCTTTCTAACAAATAAACAGTTCTAAAATCCGTCTGCTCAAACACCAACAAATCTTCCTTAATCGAACAATAGGTATTGCTAAATTTATCATTCTGACAACGATGAAATCCAACCAAAATAAAATTTTGCTTTCACATATATTTTTCTTTCAAGTTAATTATATAAGATTGAGTTAGATGAAAATTCATATTTTAAGAAAAATATTAACATGATATAATTACTATGTTTATTGTTTATCATTGTTCTTATCTAATATAAATGATAAATAAATAAATAATAGGAAATGCCATATTAGCTAGAAAGTTAATTAAAAATAATTTTAACATAAACCAACATACTTATTACATTTCTTTTTCTAATTTATGTGTTATCTTCTTGAGTATTCAAATAAAAATAAAAAGATAACATTTATTATCAACATCAAATGTTATTATAATAAATCGTATTATTAATAAATCATATAATTAATATAGATCCGTAGTATTGTGTTTGATAAACTACTTTGACCAAATTAGATAAAAGTTTATTTGTTAGCAAATGACACTCTTTTTTTTTTTTTAGTAAAAGATTCAAATGATAGACAATGTAATCAATGCAGCTGACGTAGCTGCATCTAAATAATTACTAGAAAATTAATTGCAAATCACTGAAGAAGGCGAGGAAGCTACCCTCTGGCTTCTTTAAGTTCTTTCATTGGTCCCTTCAAATTAATGTCTACGCTATGAGATCAAATTAAAAGACCATAACAATTCATCACAATATTCAAAGAGCACGGTATTTCCAGCTTCTTTAGCAGAGATGATCACTTCAATTATCAGCACTTGCTGTAGGATGGAGACGAGACAAGTGGGACCCTGGAACATGTTAATTTCATGAATAATATCAACTTTGAATTCTGCCCTGAAACGGATATCAAATCACTAACCAAACAACAACTACGTCTCTATCCATCAATATCTTATATTCATAGAAAATATTTTATAATCCAAGTTAGTGATCTATTAATTTAGTTTGTGTCTCCATCCTTCCTAACCAAACTCATGTGATCACTATAATTTGGGTTGGGATATTAATTATCGTATTAACTAACCCCAAATTGGTGAGATGATTATGCTGATCATGATCAAGAACACAAAGGCATGCTACGCGTGGTTTTGGTTTGCTTTCCCGTACGGATAATTCTTTCTCCACACTTCCATCAATGACTCACATCTCTGACATATATACACATATGTGGAAGAATCAAAGTTTAAGTGTATAAGAAATAACTTACTTTTAACAATGATCAGATAACGAAAAAATATATAAATATAATAAATCTAAAGTAATTAACATATGTATGCGTTTAAAATTCAGTTTCGAAGCTTTTCTTTGGATTTATTCAGACGGGTAAGCGTGTAAGTTTTAACTTGACCAAGTTATTTATTTTTCTTTTAGACAATCAAAACGCCAGTCAAAAGCTTATGTTTATCTGAAAGGTTAATTAAATGAGAAGATATTTTGGTGGCATAAACAATGATATAAAGAGGAAAGATCGATCAAAAGAAAAAATATTGCTATACTATATATAACTCTTTTTGCAACAGTCAGCCATGGAAAAGAATTCACCGTTTGGATTTTTATAAGATAATGGTAATGCATGATAGGAGTAGATTTTTGTTAGCAAATACTCTTTCTTTTTAACAAGGAATTTAGATGAGATAATTGAGCTGAATGGGTGAGTGTTATAAATTTATTTGATATTTTATTTAATTTTTATGGATAAAAAAATATTATTTATTTTTTGTTACAAATAAATGCAAAGCAAAACAAACAAAAATTATAATCTCAAATAAACAACTGTAGAATGAGAATTAAATTTTTATATTGTTAATTAATTAAAAAAACTTATATACTTTTATATAAATTTGTTATGTAATTATTTGTAATTAGATAATATAAAAAAACATACTGTCAATATATTGTAATTTAAGATTTATTTTAAATTTTATGCATACGAGACTCCCATAATGCATTTTTTCCATAAATTATTTAAATAAAACACATTATTCTACTTAAATTTATCAGATGACTCTTTACGTAAAGACATTTTTGAGAGTATTTGGAAATTGAATTGAATTCATAACCTCCCAACTACCCTTCCGCACGACCAGTCGATCATGTACACATACATGTGCAGTCAAACCTTTGTCATATCCCCACAAAAAATTAAAGTACTACTCACAATCTCATAACGTGGCAATATGACGTAAAATTAGAACATTGAAAGTGTCATATGATAAAATATAAAATTTTATTTGATCAAGAATTGATAATTGATCGACTTGGATATGAAATTACAATTAAGAATATCAATTTATCTTTTAATAGATTGATTCAGTGTAAGATGATTAATTGAATGTCAAATAAAAAATCTTAAATATCTGTAACAAAAAAAATCTTATTTAATCATTTATAGGAAAATTATCTGTGAACAAATATTATTCATATATGTTAAACTAATAAGAAAATTAATAGGTAAAATATTTCTATTTGAAATTTTTATTTCCAATTTTTTTAACATTTAGAAGTGAACTAATGATTTATGTAATTTTTTTTTTTTACTTATAAGAATTCAACAGAGTATAAAAAATTTACAAACTCACGCGTTCATGTGAGGACTTAGGAAATCCTTTAAAAATTCATGAGTAAATATATTAATTAAATGTAGTAGGCTTAACTGACTGTATAGTTTTTTAACTTTTCAGTTTAATTTTTTTATATTATCTCAATTAATAAAAAAACTATTGTTAGTATGATATTATTTAAGATAATTATTGTGGACATTAATAAATTTATCAAATAATATAAAATTATTTTATATTGATGTATAACGTATTTTCTGATAACTTTTTTGTGTGATGGTATTAATTTGTCGCTTTTATTATTCGAGCTTTCTTTGTCAGTTGGTTTCAGCTTTGGTCAGAACGTTTGTGTCAGTGAATATATTGAGATTTTAGTTAACAGTATGGACTAACTAATCTACTTCAATTCGGATAATTGATTGGCTGACATTATTATTTGAGATTACTTTTGATAAGTTTTCGGTATAAAACTATAATTTTACACCGTGAATGAGTTAAAAACTATATATTACAAATATGATTTTTAAAATAATTACTGTTATTTCCTCTCATAATCCCATATTTAGACCAGGCTCAAGATTTTAATCAATAACCTATGGGCTCGACCTCCACCAATTATGTAGAACTTAGTTTCTGTTCCCTTTAGACTCGAGAGAATGATTGTGTACCGTCTTAGACATAAGTCTCAACACAACACTTAACAGTTAGTCATGGGAAGATTCTAGTGTTCACACTCATTTTTTTGACATAACCAATATCTCAACATTTGATAATTGTATTTCAAATATTACTGTTATTAATTACATAATCAATCATTTAATTGTATTTAAAATTTAATATTTTGTTATTTTAATTTTTTTAAATTTTTGTTGTCTTTTTTATGCAATTGAAATTACATAATTGTCCCTAAAACTTTTGAGTGAGAATTGTTTTTACAGTGTATATTACTTTAAGTAATAAAAGAAAAGATACATTATTATAATATATATTTTAAATAGAAAATCTGAATTGATTTTATATTTTAAATCAACATTTAATGAATTGTAATTCAAATTTTACAATTTTTAATTACATTAATGAATCAAATCAATCACTTAATTGTATTTTTAATTTTAATTGTATTTAAAATTTTAAAAAAAGGTTATGAGCCTTGCGAGCTACCAAGTTGCTCTACTCCGTGATAAAGAGAAGAATTGAATTGTTACTTTTTTATGCAATTGAAGTTACATGATTGTCTCTAAAACTTTTGGGAGGAAAATTTATTGGACAGTGTATATACACTACTTTAAGTAAAAAAGGGTTATGTAAAAAAAAATAAATTAAGTTCGTATTATTTCTTAGAAAACGCTTTAGTAGGTGTTAGTAATAGTAAGTGAGGAGAGTAAACAGAGGATTTACACCGGAAAATAATCAACCACATAAATAAATTTGATTCTAAATTTTAATTCAAAACCTTAAAATTTACCTTTAGACTTTTTTTTTTCATTTATATGATGCTCAATCTTTTGATTCCTCCAATGTGAAACTTCACTTTCTTGAAATTCAAACATTAGGAAATTGAGATATTTTTTTTTTTTTTTTTGAATTGTAAGAAATTGAGATGTGTTTCCAGATAAGGTCAAAGTATATGTTTTATTTGATGTAAAATGTGTTTTAATAAGTTATTGAACTTTTGCACAATTGATCATGTATTGTATATCGTGAATCACTACAAGTCATTGTGTTCCAAGATGCACACAGATAGTTTGTCTTGGTTCACAAAGTGCTCCTTCATATTTAGTCATAGAAATAGATGATGATGACAAACCACTTTATTTTATTCGTTTTACATTTTTCCTGTGCCAATTAGAAAGGAAAAAAAAAAACAATATGAAAAGCCAGAATATGGTTAAGATTGTTGTCTTGTATTCAGTCTCCTCATCATATAATCCTACCTTTTACTTTGTCTGTTTCACAACTGAAACCCCAGCAAGTGGTCCAACTCTTCTTGCTTCTTCCCTTCTCCGCTTCCATGTTTCTCTCTCTCTCAAAGCTTTCACTTTCTGCTTCATTTGTTGCAGCTACAGTTTTTCACTCATGAATATCTTCTTCATTTGGTAATCTTTGCTTTCTAAATTCTAGCCTTTCATTTTCAGTGTGTAGTTGCTTAATTTACCTTAAAGGATAACAAAATCTTTTTGTTTTGCTTTGTTTATTACCTCCGTCCTTCGTTGATGTGGGTGTTTTTTCTTATTATTGTCAGTTTAATTTCATCAATTCAGTTCTGATATGAGTTTGAAACTTGCAACTCCCAAAAACTTTGTTGTTCTCGCATGTTTTCCCCTTAGGTTGTGTTTTAGTGTGTAGTATGGATATAGGGGAGGTAGAAAACTGCTATGCTAGTCTGATTGATACTTTTCTCAAAAAATTCACACTGAGCTATTTTTATATTCTCTTACTTTCTTTTCTCAAACATGGTTATCTCTGGTCCTGAATTATTTCATATATATGTACTTATTCTCAAAGATGATGAGTATGTTCTGCTCAAATAAGGTAACTGTCGTTTCTTTCCTTAAGAAGTAGTCTGCATAGATCACAACCTTAGAGTTAGTTATTGTATTTAGGGATGCGTGTTTTCTCTGAATGTAAAAAAAAGTACTTTAGCTCCTGGTATCATGTGCTTAATTGTCTGTTATCCTTTCTGTCGGTTTGGTATCCTTTGAAATTTGGGGTGGAAAATTCAGCGGCTAGTCCCTTTTCTTTTTTGCTTATTTTATTATTTTTTCTCTTGTAGCGCATCCTTGAATTTTTCTTTCTCCTTTTTGAAGGGACGCAAAACTGACCTTTTCTCTTAAAACTCCTTTCGATCTACCCATTTTTTCAGTCATTAAATTTTGCTTGATGTTGAAATGAACATTGGAGTCTAGTGTGCTTTGTTCTCACAATATAAAGAACTTACTCTCTGCTCATATTAGAATTTAATAAAAATCACATGACAGAAGTATATACTTCATATAATGTGGCCATGTATTGCGTTAAATAAGGGGGAGCAATTGCATCAATGGTTGCATTGACCACAGTCATTGTTCTACAATAGTTCATCCAAGTTGCGATGACAAAAATTTCCATGGATACATTGAATAGAACATCAAAAGCTCTCAATGCTCTAGAAATTTAAATTTTAGCATTGGAACTAAATTTCATATGTGTGATTCTGGCTTCCTTATATGAAGACTTTCAACCATGCTGCTGATTAACATTTTTATATTCATATTTTGCTGTTAGTTTTTGAAAATTTTCCCCTATCCTTGTACCAAGAATGACACTACTTACTAATATATCTGGTTTGTGCTTAAGCAGATGCATCACCTTTGAAGGAAACCCTTCAGTTTCGACCATGGCAACTAATCCATCTCTTTTGCCTGGAATCCATAAAGAAGAAAAAGTTGTCTCAGAGGTGACTTTCTGAAACTAGCATTCCTTTTTATGCATTAGGTCTGGGAAATGTAACTTAATTGATATCCTTTCAACTTTGTGTAATGTTCATTTTTTCAGATTGGGAATTCTGAAAAGCAGTTGTGGGCAGTGATCCATTCCAAAGGCCTTTTGCACTCTGATGCTCAAGACTTGTACCGCAAGGTCCGGTCTAGTTATGAGAGAATAATCTTGAGTAATCACATGCTCTCAGAACTTCAGGATGTTGAATATTCTTTGTGGAAGCTGCACTATAAGCATATTGATGAATTTCGCAAAATAATAAAGAAAACCTCTGGTAATCTGGAGAGCAAAAAATCAGGAATGCCACAAAATCGTGCTGTGCTGGGAGACAATGGAAATAATTTAAAGTTATTCAAGATATTTCTGACAGAGGCTATTGAGTTTTACCAAGCTCTGATTGTAAAACTTAGAAAACATTATGGAGTCCCAGTAGAGGCTTTGTTTTATAAAAAGGGTTGGGACTCTACCTCTGTTGAACCAGATGTCATGGAGACATGCGAGTATTTATGTCATCGCTGCTTAGTTTGTATAGGGGATCTTGCCAGGTATAAACAACAATGTGAAAACCCTGATACTCAAAATCATAATTGGTCAGTTGCTGCTGCCCATTATTTGGAAGCAACAAGGATTTGGCCAGACAGTGGTAACCCACAAAATCAGGTAAATGTTTCTTATCTATTGCAGTGCAGTGTTGCATAATAGAAACTTTTATCCTTCATTTGTGTGTTTTTTTTCTTCAAATTATGATAACCTTGTTTATTTGCAGTTGGCTGTACTGGCAACATATATTGGTGATGAATTTCTTGCTCTTTACCACTGTGTAAGAAGTTTAGCTGTTAAAGAACCTTTTCCTGATGCCTGGAACAATCTTATCTTGTTGTTTGAGAAGGTAATATGATATTAAGGCTCTTTGATACACAGCAATTTATTCTATCTATTGTTCAATGTTTCTAAGCTTCTTATACTTTCATCTTCTCAAGTGTCTCTATTAATGATCTTGCAGAACAGGTCATATCCTCTAGAATATGTTTCCCACAAAATCTGTTTAGATTTCTTGAAACCTTCTCGAAGAATTGGTGAAGAGACCAAGGCGCAATGGGAAGATGATAGCTCAAACTGCAACAAGTTTGAAGGCAAAAGTAATCATTTTAAAAAGTTATGGTCTCTTGTGGTCAGAACAATAAGCTTCCTCTTCATATCGTCAAGGTATATCTTGGATTCATTTCATTTTTGTTTCAAAATGTTCTTGGCATTTTGCCTTGCCTTTTTTTATTCTTTGTATTTCCCTCTTGTTGTCAAATTGAGTCTTTCATATTCACATTATCCTTGACTATTATTTCTTCTTGAACACATGTATTGAGTTCACAGTTAATAACTAATTTATTGCGTAAGGTTTCAAGTCACCTCAAAGTAGTTAGTATTTACATTTCCTTGTGTGTGAATACATTTTATGTTTCGAGTATCATATAAAGAGCTTTTCTATTTTACACCTTCTCTACCTCAAAAGAAAGATACTGATGATAAGTTTCTGATTGCACTGATTATTGCTGCATGCATGTTACTTATAAATAAGACTGAGAATAAGTACTTTCGTCGTTGGCAGTCCAAAATATTTAGAAATCTAGTTGCTCTTCTGAATTATGAGCTGGTTAAGAGGTTTATAGAAGAAACTGATTCTGGGCCTGTAACGTCTGAAGCACTAATGAACAGTTAAGCTGCACAGATAAAGAAATTTTGTAGTTGATTTTGAGATGGCAAACGTAGACATTGGATTCCATATAATGCTAGTATTGAGTATTATGTCTTTATTCATAGTAGTGTCATCATATGCCTATATTGTTAGTTTATGCCAGACTGTGCCAGACCAAATTGTTCAAGTCAACAAATTACTCATATGATGCATATTAATGTGTACTTTTAGCTCCTTTTATGATGTGTTCTGAATTTCTGATGTCGTTTACCCCTTATCTCCTGAAACAGTTTAGAGGAATTCTCTATTGCATTGGCATCTACAATTGGAGAGTTGGATAAAACGATGGAGCTAGAAGATACAGAACTAAAGACCATGTTGGAATCCTATAGTCAAATGGATTTAGCCAGAAGAGGTCCTTTCCGAGCTATACAAGTAGTTTCTGTTCTGATATTTTCCCTAACGAATCTGATTGATAAACTTGGAAAAGATGAATCAGAAAACAAAAATGATGGACAGTTAATGCAGCTGGCATTAACTGCTGCATTCAGCTTGATGGGACGTTTCATTGAAAGATGCCTAAAGGCTAGTTCTTTGATACATTGCCCCTTGTTGCCCTCAGTGCTTGTTTTTGTGGAGTGGTGTTCAAGCATACATAGAGTATGTGCAACCGATCAAAAGAGTACAATAGCTATATCTTATTTTTTTGAAATGTTTGTTGAACTTCTAAATCAACTAAAGGATGACAAAAAGGAAACCGAGAAGCATCTTGATAGAACTCCTCTTTGGGAGGATTATGAGTTAAGGGGCTTTGTACCTATAGCTTGTTCATATCTCTCATTGGATTTTTGTGGTAATTGGGAACACATAGACAACTTTGAAAGTGGAATTGAATTGCGTACTGAGCGCATCCGAGAAGCAGCAATGAAGATAGCAAGCAGTTCAAATAATTGGCAGAAGTGGATTACATGTGATAAATTAGGAAACAAATTTTATGTGGCTAGATCAGATCAAGATCATGACAAGAAAGAAACAGAAAATGTTGAGTCCAACAGCAATAGTACAAAATTGGAAGAGCCTAATCAGCAAACCAACAAAGACACAGGAGAACAGGGTAAATGGATGGTAAAGGATAATCTAAGTAGCTCCAGCACCAATGGAAAATCTTCTGTAGTGGAAGAAGAGGAAGTTATTCTCTTCAGACCTCTCACAAGGTACAATTCAGCTCCATCACACTCCTCTATCTCTACTGATGACAAGATGACACCAAAAGACAAGGAAAACCAGAGCTTACTATCCGATGATTGTTTGCGCCGTGCTAGTTCTCTACTTATGGCACAAAACCCAGCTCAAACTCAAAGTGATCCATGGGAATTCAGCATTTTGGATTTCAGGAGTGACAAATCATTCAAACAGCAAGAACCTTCAACAAGGGAATCAAATGCACATACTTTCTCCGAATCCCCAATCTCTGCTGGCCCTCCTTCGCTCAATGCTTGGGTCCTTGATAGAGGAAGCTTGAGCCACAACAGAAACAATGGGACAAAAGGCCTTAGTGAGCACAGGTTGCAGCCCATTGAGGAAATAGCTGCGTCATCTTTGGCCAATATTTCCATCAATAAAGCTGAGAATTCAGTCACAAGTTCAATGGATGAGTCTTCAAACTCCCATTACTCCTCTTCTGCTACATATTCCCTTCCAGTACCTTCTGCTCCATTACTTCCTGATAATGCAGCATGGTTTACTGATGCACAATCTAGTTTATCTTCTCCATTATTTCCTGACAACTCAGTACCAAAAAGTGGTTATCCAGATTGGAGTTCTACTTATGGACCACATGGATATGATCCTAGATTTCCTGTTCTATCAAGTGGATACCCACCACCTGGCAGAATGACTTCTTCAGAATGGCTGCGTTGGTACAGAGAAAATTACAAACCTGAAAGGACTAACAATTACATGCAACCCACTCATTTGAATAGTCCTGGTCCTGATAATCATGTGAACGTTCCCTATCATGATACTTACAGGTTTGGTCAATTTGACAGATGGAACAACCCTTTGCCATCTAACCAGTACACATATATGGAGCCCCCGGGTCCCCCACCATTGCAGCCAGGTTTTTTGTCTGCTTTTGGTGAGCACAAAGGAAGTGTCAACAACAATTTTCAAAGACCAACCCCTTACGGGTGTGGTGTAGTGACAGACCTGAGGAATGAGCCACAGTCTCTACTAGAGTGTCTGAAGGAGAAGGAATGGAGACTCCAGCCGGATCCTAATGTCAGAGGGCCTACATTCATGGGAAATTAGAAATTCTATCTGAAACTTTTTTTGTCACTTTTGTGCACTTTGGTTCCATAGCAAGCATCAAAACAGGAAAGATGTGTGCATATATGCATAGAGATGTTTCGGTCATTTCTTGAACGAATTGAGGAACTCCAAAGAAAGTGGATGAAGTATCCTCCATTCCAGTTTTTATCTCATGGAAATCTGCACTTCTTTTCTTAATCATCTGTTCTAGGATATGCATGTAAAATATGTATAGTTAGCAGAGGAAATCGTCATTCTTAGAAGTGGACACATGATTTCTGAAAACAAGGTTACTAGCCATGTTTGCTGATATATACGAGATTATCTACGGTGAGATATAAATTGTAAAGACATATATGATGCCAAAATTATGGTCCTAGTATGTTATAAGTAAAAAAAAAATTAAATAATATTTTTTTAATAAAAAATTACCAATTTGGAACTGTTTTGAAATTATTTGCCCAAAATGAGCATGATTACACAGGGGTGTCACGTCCAGATTGGACGTGTTCCCTCGTTGCAACACGTATCAAACATGCATGAATTTCGAGTGATATTGATTATATAAACTTCAAATAATTATAACTTTTGATAAAAATGTCTGATGGAGTCGACGATATGTCAAAACACTCGAAATTCAGAGAGGAAACCGTGGACAAATTTTCGAAGGGGATTTGCTCCACTATGTTTTCCAAAAAACGCCTAAATGTCGAAAAATTAGGATTTAGGATTCAATCATCCAAAAAATTTCTTATTTTTCTAATTTTTAATTATTTAATTAGTTAATATAATTCTATTTTTTACTTTTTTAATTATTTCTCTTAATTTCGAGCGTTTTGACATATCGTACGTCTATATCAGACATTTTTATTAAAAATTATGACTGTTTAAAGTTTATATAATCAATATCAGACAATTCATGTATGCGTGACACGTGTCGCAATGGGGAACATGTCTAGATTGGGCGTGATACCCCTTTGTAGTCACGTCTATTTTGGACATGTGTCTAATTGTCCCATAAGCATAAATAGTTTCAAAACAATCATAAATTGATAATTTTTTATTAAAAAAATATTATATTAATTTTTTTGCCTTATGTTATATCCAAAAATTATTACTTAGGAAAGCCAAGTAAAAATGATGCCATATGTCTTTAACCATGGCAGTAAAAACAATTTTTTTAAAGCCAGATCCCACCTGTAATTTTGCATAAAATAAAAAGTGAGGTCAATATTTAGCAAATGCAAAAAAAAAGGGAAACGTAAGAAGGAAAGCACAAATTTGGAGCGTCTACGTTTGTTTGGAAGATAGAATCGGATACTCGTACGTATCATAAGTCAAACCAGTTATCCTTTGAGCTTTAGCTCCTGTTGTGAACGAGTTTATACTTTGTTCTGCATCTTTTTAGGTTTTGTGACTTCCCTGTTTATTCGATTTTGTAACTGGGTTTTGACTCTCTTTTTTTTCTTTCGTGTTTCCTATTTCAGGGCCCAAAATGGATTGCTTTAAAGTATCTTGGCATTTGTTTCCTGGATTTCCCACTATTGAATTTAATACATCCCATTGTATTTCGGAATGGAAATTTACATTTATTTAGGAATGAACATTCTGAAATGCAACGGGAAGTGCAAGATACAAGTAAGGGAATACAAAATTCAAATGTCTTATCTCTTACAATTAGGTTGGGCTTAGCATTCTCTCTCAGTGCTTCATGTCGTATTCATTGTTCAAATATGTGTCGCAAAGTCAAATTAAAGATTTATACAGTTATATAAGGACTTAGAGTCTATTTAGATACAAAGGTAGAAAGGTTTATGAGAGTTTCTCTACTCAAAAATATACTATATTTCTAGTAGAAAAGTTTTCAAAAGTACTTTGTATTCAAACAAATTCTAAGTGAAAATTAAGGAGCCAAGTATAATTAGATATCATGAGCCTAGGCCTAGATTTTAGAGGTTTTATTTAAATCTCTACAAAATAATATATTATTTTTGGTCATAAGGTAAATAAGATATCTTTTTAAGGGTCTAAAGCCTTCGCTGATAGTACAATATTAGTCCTTTAAAATGTTTTTATATATAAAAAAAAAAACTCCCTTTAATCCTTAAAATTCACAACGTACGATTATATTGGTCTTGTTTAAGTACTAATGTTTTTCGTTAAAAGGGACTCTAAGCAATTTGCATCACTTGATTGTCTTCATTATTCGTGTTCCATCATGTTTGAGATTTTGAATTCTGATAAAGAATTTACCTTAATTCTCATTCCCGTTAATTTCACAAATTTCCCTTCGAGAGTTTCTTAATCATAAGATTAAACTTTTCATATCAATTTTGAGGTAAACACAGTTGCGCATAGGTACGTGTTTATTATTTTGTTTGCAGTATATTCACTCCCTTATATTGTGTAGGTTTCCCAACGCGCACAATCATGCATTGTACTGGATTGATGATATCACACCATTCATAAAGTTCACATTAATGACTCTGTACTGTGCTCTGGTGTGTCATTTGTGTTTGTAAGAGTTGTTCCATGTTTTAAAACTTGCATGTTACTCACTAGTTATGATACTGATGTTTCGGTGCGAGAGCAAGAGCATTAGCAGGTAAAAAAATTAATGCAAATATGATTTTTTTTGCATGTCTTGCACGATATCATTAGGGAACTTATTCAGTCAAAATATGAGACCCTTGTCAATTAGAGTTTGCATAGGCTTTTCCTTGCATTTGCAGTGTTCAAAATACAAACTGGCCTAGTCTCTATCGAACATCAAATGTTGCAAAGTGATTCATCTAGATTCTAGAGACAAGCAGAAAGAGCAAGTAACTATGAAACATTACAAAATAAGACATAATATATTTAGATTGGGAGGATTTATATGGATACTTTATGTAAATGTCTGAAAATAACTTCTGGTGATTTTTTTTCCTTGGTTGATGAACACTACAGCAACCAAAATTTCTAGTTGAAGTCATGAGGAACATACTGCTGGCTGAAGATGTCTGTCCCCTTTGTCACTGACTCTTTATTGTCTTCCCCTTGTGTTTCTGTTTCTTTAGTTTGACGAACAGAAACATGAGCAGGAGGAGAACTGTAACAAGAACTTCATTTCTCTCATATTCTGCTAGCTGCTATGACCAAATTGGAGGATGTAATGTATATAGAGCTCCAGCTTTACTATATTGTAATAATTCCTCTTTGATGCTAATCTTGTCTTGCAGATAGGTGTGTTTGTTTTGAAGATGAGAAATTGTGTACTTTATTCGGTTTTGTGGAATTCATATCTGTTACATTTTATTTTAATTTAATTTTTTTCTCTAAACCAAACACACCCAAAAAGATGCTTAAAAACTAGTGTTTCTGGTTTGGATTTTTCTTTTCCATACATCTCTCTTTGCACATATTATGGCTCATTAATTATCCACTTACAACTAACTTTGATTAGTTCATTAATTATGTGTTTTTGAAAAAATCATTATTTCTCAATCTCTTATTTATTTTATATACTCACTTGTTTATCATCTCTCTTTCCACTAAAAAATGATAATTAATTGTTGTATTTTACTGCATGTCAGGAAATAAAAATGGAGTATAGTTTTAAAAAATTTCTTTTAAAAAAATTTTAATTCGTAGTACGTTGTTTCTATAAGAAAATTAAAAAAATATACACAGAAATTTACTTTTCATTTTATATAGTTTATTCTTTTATTAAAATCGTGAAACAGTTGACGAATTCGTTTAATTTTTGTCCTTAATTATGATATTATATTAAAAAACTTTATTTACTGCTTCAACCAGGTATAAAAAGAAATGTTAATATGCATAAAAAATACTTCTTCAACCGTGTATTGGTTTAGCTTAATAAAAAACCATACAGAGCTTTTTGATTACCTTGAGTTTTCTAATGTTTTGTATGTGGGTTTTAATCTCTCTCTATATTATTACTAAGTTTGAGTGTGATATTAATTGATTTTCCAATGGAAATAGAGAGAGGATAAATAAGTGAGTCTATAAAATAAATAAGACGAAAATAATGATTTTTTTAAGAACACATAATTAATGAACTAATCAAATTTAATTGTAAATTAATAATTAATGAGTCTTGATCTGTCCAAAGTTGCACAGGTTAAAAAAATCTTTAAAAAAAAATATTCATTCGGGTAAGGAATATTCAAGGTATAGGCATGTCTCATTTAATTCAAATGAAAATTTGACAATAAAAACCAACTCTTTTTTATGCTATACGTGCTTGTCCAAAGTTGCACTGCTTGTAGAATTTCTTACGCCATACGTGCTAAGAATGCCGATACAGTAGTAAAACTAACTGATGGATTTAAAACTAACTCCTGCCTTATGTTAAGATATTGTAACCAAAGGACTACAGTGGTGTTTTTACGGAAAGGGGATAATATCTTTTTTATTATCGTTTGTGGCTAGTATTTAAATTATTTATTAAAAAGGAATAAATAGTAACGGTTACAATTTTTAATTTAAAAGGTGTAATACAAATTAAGATTTATATATATTTTTATTTTGTAAAATAAAATCGTAAAAATATTTATGATTTCAGTACAATTTTTTTTAACATACAATCGTAAAAGATTTATATATATATATATATATAAAACTTCAAAGTCTTAAGTTTGTTTATGATTTTGAAATCATTGAATTTTCATTTTTTAAAGGAAATAATAAAAAATTTAAAAATTATTTACTAACTAAAAAAATTAAAATAATTTAATATTTTTAAAAAAAATTTAGAATATTTTTATGTTATTATTACGTTTGATTTATAAAAAATCTATAATTTTTAAAATCATATATTCATATATTTTAAAAAAATTATTTTATTTAGTATATTTTTTAAAATCTATATTCTTAAAAAATTATATATGATTTAGAAAAATAAAAAATTTTAATTTTTAAAAATATATATATATATATATAATTTAAAAATAATAAAAAAATCAACTTCAAAGTTATAAAAAAATTTATCATTTTGAATATATATATATATATATATATATATATATATAAATTTAAAGTCGTAAGAAAATTTTCAACTTTAAAATAGTATGTCTTAAAAAATATTATACTGAAATTGTAAATTTTTTATACTTCAGTTTAAAAATAAAAATATATATTAGTAGTAATATGTATTATTACTTTTAATTAAAAGTAGTAACTCATGACTTACTTTTTTTTAGTAAATAATTTAAATAATATCCCAAACAGTAATAAAAAAAAATTTACCCGCTTCCCGTAATTCGGCCGACTAGAGTCGGTTCTTAAACAGTTAAATTTCACAAGCAGTTTTTTTTTTTTTTTTTTTTTGAGTAATTTCACGAGCACAATTTAGTTGTAACGTTTATCAATTACTTTACAGAAAACAAATTTAGAGGACAGACAATAGCAATTCAAGAGGCTAATTAGGCAGGGAAAGGTTGTGATTTTAACGATGCTCATAATTATTCTCAAATTCCTGTTCTAACCGAATCTTGAATTTAGCTCAACTACTAATCACCCCTCTAATTATTACTCCATCAATAGAGTTTGTTCATGTACAACTAATATGTTTTCCCTCTAATTATTTTTCTGTTAAAACAGACAAAAACTAATAAAAAATGATAATTCATTATTTTAAAATCAAGTTTACTATTTTTTTTCTCTAAAAGAAGATAAATGAAAAACTCAAAAAGAGAAAATTTATTCAATATTTTTATGATTTTAATTTGACCTATTTTTAGTCTGACGACTTTAAATGCTTTTACATTAATAATAAAATTGAAAGTTGTATTTTTTTTGGTCCAAGAGTAAGTGGTACTTCTGTTTTTTTTTTTTTTTTTGTTATATATATATATATAGGCAAATAGAATTAATAGTATTACTAAGAGAGGGAACCAGGTAGGTAGGTGCATCAGGAACGCCCCCACAACATATTTGGCAACAGAGGCTATTAAACATGCCTCAATTCTTAATTACTTTTGTCTTCTGAATGAGACGCGATATTCTATTTCTGCGTTTTGAAGGAAAAGGAAATTTTCATTTATGGTAAAGAATGCCAAAATGAGTCAATGAGATGGCAATAAGCCAGTGATGTGAGAGCAAATGGACCAAAACAGGTGAAATTCATTAGTGGTTCCAGTTCACATCACAATCACCCACTTCACAAAACATGTGCATGCTGCAGTTTTGAGACATTTTAGCTCGCAAAGTTATAAAACAACGTGATATATAAAAATATGTGAATTCCAATTTTATTAGTGTCCTTTATTTGGTTGAATATGATATAAAATTCGTGATATCATATTTAATTTATACAAATAAAAAAAATACTCTTATGTATTATACATGCTAAAATACTAATTTTGTTAATAAATCAAAATAGTACTTTTTGTTGCTCCATAAATCAGATTAGTTTAATCTTGGCAGACATATTATTGGATCTATTTTTTAAGGAAATATATTATTGAATCTTAGTTGAGTGTAATTAAATTCAAATGAATAAACTTCCCAAAAAATATTATTGGACAGAAATAAAGATAAATCGGTTTGAATCCATCCATCTCCCTCAAACCCCAAAAAACGAACTAATAAGAGTTATTTTATCTTCACAATGGTTCTAAATTTGAATTTTAAAAAAATACTAATTACATTAAAATTTATGCAAAAAAAATTTCTTTAGTAATTTTACCCTAGTCCTGTAAATGAATAAATCCTGCAATTATTGAAAATAAAAAATAAAAAAGGAAATGCAATCCAGGTCCAGGCACACGCAACCGAAGTCAATAGGTTTCAACGTTGGTTTGGTTCCCTTAGAGAGTAAGGTGGGTCCCACGATAGAGTGATGGTACAGTAAAACAGAATTTTGTTTGTTTGTTTTTCCTTTGCATGGCACTGTCGCTGCTTCACAACACTCCATCTCTTCTCCTTTTCTCAATTCATCTGTTACAATTCCCCTTTTTATTCTCTCTCTCGTTCCATTACTCCATTCCCAATTCTCTCTTCTCCTTCACCGACCCGTATCGAATTGTATGAACTGCAGAGTACTACTGTAGAGGCAGCATAGGCATTTTCACGATCATCATGGCCACGCCTCCTATTGATCGCTGGGACGCTGATAAAATGTAGGTCTAATCTTTGTATAAAATAATCCTCTTTTTTTAAATTTCAATTTATGTGTCGTTTTAATACGGTGAATTAAATCTTGAATTTTGGCTCTGCAGACTTCGATTATATTTGCATGATTATATGAACAAAAGGGGAATGCACAACGCTGCTGAGATTTTCAAGAAGGAAGCACAAGTTCCCGATCACCCTGTTTGTATGTCATACCCTGCATCCTTTATTACTTAATTCTACTATCCAATTTTATATATTCACACACGCACATTGAAAGAGTTGGTCTTTTAATTTAATTTGCTATATATTCTTTTCATATATTCAAATCATTGGAAGCGCTACTATCTTTTCGGATTGAATACCCTATGGCCTATAGGGTTCACTCAAATTCATAATTCTGCTGCAACTATAGGTCTCTTGAGTTCAATTTTTGGTTATTCTCTTTCTTCCTTCTTAAGTTATTTAAAATTATTACTATGAATCCTCGTTTCACCTTCTGATATGCCTTTACTTTGGAAAGGGGTAACCTAGCCAATAGCCACCTTTATACGTAGCATTTGTTTTAACAAAAAATATCAAAATATTTTTTTTAAAAAAAAACTTTGGAATTCCAATGTTTGGTTAAAAGTTGGGAAAATACATTTGCCAATTCTAATCCACATTTCAGAATTTCAATATACAAAATGAAGAAGGAATAATTTACTGCTTTTGGAAGTAAAAGTACTATTGAGCTCTTCGAATTGAAACCCAAACATGCAATTAAGTAAAGTACTGTAGAAGCTATCCCATATGGTCCTTTTGTTGTGAGAAGGTGGTGATATATATGGAATGCACATTTTTTTTTTGGGCATATTTCAGTGATTACATAGCATACTGAACTTAATATTCATGATTTCATGTACTTCAGCTCAATTAATATTATAAATTACCAGCTACCTAGATTGAATTGATATTGATGTATACTATATATGCTCACTTATCATTCTAAATCATGCTGGAAGTTGATTGAGCAGACATGATTTTTTTAGATTCAGTGGTTGATTCTCCAGATGGATTTCTGCTTGAATGGTGGTCTATTTTCTACGAGGTATTTACCTCTAGGCAAGGGAAGCACCTAGAGACTGGGCCAGGGTCCTCTAGTAAGGTGGTGATTACTAACTATATGATAATGTTGGTCTTATTTTGTGTTGTTCAATTACATGTTTTGATAATTTATTTGTCAAATTTCAGGTCTCAATGATGACAAATAGTGCAAGGAATAATGCTCCTCCTAGAATCCCTCAAATATCAATGAGTGAGCAGAGAACTCCACAATTTCAAGTCAACTCCAGCTTTAACAACATGATGGCTCAACCAGCCGTTTGTGTAATACCTTCAACAATGTACAATAAAGAAGAGCATCTTGGATATCTGCCCGAAAATGTTGAACCAAGTTTGCATGATGTTATGAAAAATAACCTGACGTTCTTGTCAGGGATTAGTTCAAAGTAATGTAAAGATGTGTCATTTTTTTTTTTTTTTTTTTAACGTTTCATGTTGTGTGTTTTGCTTTCATACTCCTTCAGTTCCTTATTCCTCTCAAACCCATAAGCGAGTTTGCAGTATTATCTTTCACTGTGATATAAAATAATTTACATAAGGGTCTTTTGATCTTATGTGACACTAGGGCTGTAATGCTTTATATATATAAATTTAAAATGTTAGCAGCTCTGGTAAGAAAAAAGAAAATTTCTGTTAAGTTGAAGGAAGTATATTCTTAACTGTTGTTACTTTTTAAATTGGCTTTATGAAGCGATGAAACGCCCTTCACTGCGTCTCTTTACATTATTCTTTCTACTGTTCTCTGTTTTGTCAGTTATCCACAAGAAGATGTACTAAGCAAGCAGGCCCAGAAGCAAGTCTTTAAGGTATGGTCCAGTTCACCTACATATAATCACGAGAATCACAAATTCAGTGCATAAGCGTAACAAATTTACTTTATTTATTTATATTTTCAGGATAGTGGAATTGGCATGAGTGTGGAGAGGGATATACCTAGGGACCCACTGGATGTAATGCAAAAAACAATGCTTCCTTTAGATGGACTTCATGAGACAAGTATATATTTCTTGAACCCATTATTGTAGTTCTTGCATTTTTTCCATTTTGCTCTGGAATCTGGAAAGTCTTACTGTTTTATACCCTACTTTCTTCTTTCTCTATTTTTTCAATTGTGGTGAGCTTTGCATTCTAATAATATAATATGAAAAATGCATGCCACTTGTCTCTGACTCTTTGTTATTCTTATTTTGTTTAAACAGATATACGTACAGCATTACACCTTTTGCTTCATTTTTAGTTTGATGATCTCTTAAAGAGGCACCCTACTATGACCCAGAAGTCATTACATTCAGTTTTATCATTACACTTTTTGCTTCATTTTTGGTTTTGGTGTAGAATTCAGGGAAAAACGGTTTACTAATTCTATAAAATCGATGCTTTAGTACCCTGTTCCCCAAAATAGATGTAAATAATTAAATTTGTGTTCAACTATTTACAGCGAGAACTTTCCCCCAAGCTGATTAGTTCTTATTATATCGTTGTTTTGGGATCTTGATGGTTCTTTTTATTGGCAGAAACCAAGGAAGCTCTCAATATAGTGCCACTAAATGGATGGCCAATAAATGTACGTGATGGAATATGCTTCTGGAATCTTTTGAAATTCTATATGCTTTCAGCTTTTCTATCAACTTCCATTGAAGTGTATATGAAAGTTTGTCGTTTATATTATCTTGATATTAACCAAGACTTGCTGGGTCTGCAGAACCAAGTACTAACTTCACCTTTGCAAACACCAAATTGTCGACTGAAGTGTCAAATGTTGAAAACACAAAATCAGGATGCAATCGTTGCTCAAGCAATTGCAGGTACTTCTAAAAATCGGACTTCCACAGTTCCTGAAAACTCTAGCAAATGCAACACTACGAAGATTTCTGAGACTGAATCAAGTGATAAGGATAAGCAGGTACGGAGTTGTGTCCTATTGTTGGATATTCCAAAAGACATACTCCCTCCATACCTATCTATAAGATTCAAGTTTAAAATAATGTTTGTTTCTTTTTATATGACTCAATAGTCAATACATAATGTTTTTTTCATTATTTATTTTTAGACTAGAAATAGCCCTTGTTAAAAGAATAGAGAGAATGTATTGACACAAGTACTAATGATAATAATAGTTTTGAAAAAAGTTATAAATTTAAGATAAATTTATTGTTATCAACTAAATTAACCACTTTTCTTAATCTTGATGAATTAGGTAATTAGGTCTTATAACGAAGGAAGTATTTGTTCTAATTTGGATTTTGAAGAAGCTGAAATTTTGATAACAGTAGGGACAAATCTTGCAACAAAATGATGTATCATACAAGAGAGCATAGTTCAGAATCTTTTCTCTTTGATGGTAAACTTCAGTTGTCATTTTTGAACTCAAGGGATTCAAAAGTTTAAATACATAAAAATTAAAAAGGGAAGAAGAAAAGAACCAGTGCAATTATGCTATGGTCTTTGAATTGGACACTATGGTTTTCATGAAGATCCGTTGCATTTGAAATAATTTTTGTGTTATGATTTCATCTCCCTCTTCATGGAATAAGCTATTGTTTGTCATTATTAATCAAAGCTAGGAATGGACATTTTCATCTCATTCAAGCTGATATATACATTATGATTCTTAAGGTTATCTAAATATTCCATATGAATCTATGTTTCCAGTTGTTGACTTTCTTTGTAACAAACTAATTTTATGACAGATGACAAACCAAATGATTACAACTGTAGAACATCAACACCAGCAGGATCAACAAATGCAGATGCAGTCCCAGAATGTTGAGGCATGTTGTCTATAATTTAAAATTCCAAATTATTGAACCTTACCTTATTGATGACAGAAAATGACTGGTGCATGTGTCTCTGAAATATACTTGTATTCAATCAGAATAACAGAAAAAGAAAGACAACAGAATCCATAAGACCTGGAGAAAGTGCCCGGGTAGGATGTCATAAACCTTCAAAGAAAATCCTGAAAATCTTTTCATTACCCAAAAACAGCTTTGTTTAAAGCCATTACCATTGTTATTTTTTTCTTTTTTTGGTCAATTGGATTCCCTATTTACTATCTTTTAAATTTTTGTTCTTTCCATTCCATGGAATGCAAACAATAGAACTGTGAGGATACAGCCAATGGAAAACCTTTGGATGAAAATGTGGAGTCTTTCCTGTCTTTAGAAAATGAACACGCTGATCATAAAATTGCACCCTTCAAAAATCTGAAACGAACTTCAGCCACATGCAGAAATGAAAAGAAAGGTAATATACCACAGCTCCAAGAAGATAATATTGCCTTAATTCAGTTCATGTATTAAATCAGCTGTTCATAATTCAGTATTTATAGAAACACCAGATACTGATGTGGGGCCATAGAAACTTTCTAGCTTAGTATCATCTTAGAATTTTCTAGTTCCAGAGAAACGTATGTAGTTTGAGTGCCAGAAATCTTTATTTAGGGTTGAAATCAACTCTCATAATATGATAGAAACTAGACACTAGACATCTATGGCAAGGTCAAAAACGAAATTGAAACAAAATTAAGTAAAATATACTAGTCAATTCAATATCAAAAGTTAAATTTGGCAATTATATTTATCAAATGTTTATTCTATTCTTTAGCATAAGAATTTCCACCCATTATGGTAGGTTTTTCATTCAATGAGGTTGGTTGCCTTCATTCAAGCAAAAATAAGGTTTTGTCTAGCCATTTTTCATCGGATGGAAAATTTTTGGCAAGTGCTGGACATGAGAAGAAGGTAATAAGATGCAATAAATTTTCAAATTCTAGTTTTGTTACCCATTCAGAATCATAGCCTAGGTATTTTCCTTGTGTTCAGAACTTATTGTAGTTTATGATGACAGGTTTTCATTTGGAACATGGAAAATTTTGATTGTGTAACTACTACAGAAACACATTCACTTCTTGTTACAGATGTTCGGTTTAGACCAGGTTCAACTATCTTTGCAACTTCTTCCTTTGATAGATCTGTAAGACTATGGGATGCAGCCAGAGTAAGTTGTCACTTGTCACATTTGTCTTGGTTGTCTTTATGTATATTTGATAACTTCAAATCTCCAATATTGTTTAGAGTATGGATCATCTCCATCCTACCCTCTGCTTGCTTTCAATTTTTATTTCTTGTTTACACTTTCTCCTTCCTTTGTTTTTTGCAGTCAATTTAATACTGTTTTTTGTTTCATGATATAGCCAACCAGTTCTCTGCTCAAACTTACTGGGCATGCTGAACAAGTAATGTCATTGGACTTCCACCCAAGAAAAGTGGACCTTCTTTGCTCATGTGATAGCAATGATGTAATTCGACTATGGAATATCAATCAAGGTGCTTGCATGCATATCACTAAGGTCAGTTTTACACCCACTGTTTTCTTTTGGAAAGATAGATTTTCCAGTATGTTAAATTGTCATGATAAGTAATCAGTAGAAGTTGAGTTTTTCCAAACTGCATAATGAAGATTTTAATTAATAAATTATCTTAAATCTTCACAGTTCACGCTAACATTCTTTATTGTTTTCATAGCTTTATTCATCAAATCACTAACTCAGTAAGCATGCAGCAGCACACGTTACTAGCATATTGTGATGTTCTTTTAGTTAGACTTGATGTTCCCGTTCATATGCTTAGACACTTACTGTAAAAACACGAAGCCAGCTATCAAGTACTGATATGATAATGATGTATTTCAGGGAGGTAGTAAACAGGTCAGATTCCAGCCTAGTCTTGGGAAGTTTTTGGCTACTGCTACAGAAAATAATATCAAAATATTTGATGTGGAGACCGACAGTCTTCTGTACAATCTAGAGGTAACCTTCGAGGTTAATGCATGCTTATAATGTATCATAACCCCTACTTTAACTCCAATCAGTTGAAATTCGACTTTTGCAACATGTATCATTACTAAATTTCATTTCCTTCTAGGGACATGTTAATGATGTTCTCTCCATTTGTTGGGATAAAAATGGAAACTATGTTGCCTCCGTCAGTGAAGATAGTGCACGTATCTGGTCATCAGACGGAAAATGCATAAGTGAATTGCATTCAACCGGAAACAAGTTCCAATCATGCGTATTTCATCCAGAATATCATAACCTCTTAGTTATTGGTGGCTATCAGGTAAACTCTTCATCCAGTATTAGATTGATATTTTTGTCGGTGCCTTCTGTATTATTCCTAACAAAGTTACAAGGACGAACTCTTGTCTTTTTGAAATTTCTTTCTTTTATTTATTTAGGCTAAGAGACCAAGTGCACCTTGTATATGACCACTATCTTCTTGAACATTATGTGCATCGCATAGAATAGTTTTCAAGTCTAGTGTTTTGATATCGATTTCTTTGAAAATGAATAATAATTTATGCTTAGGTATTTCCATGTATACAGTGGTGATAGATCCTTGTTGCCTCTGTGTTACATAATGCTAACAAACTTGATTTGTAATATCTTTCCTTCAGTATTTGCTTGTCATGTTAACAATTCTTCCACATACGTAGCAAATACATTATAATGTCTACAATTTATTGCGTTGCAGTCCCTGGAATTGTGGAGTCCCTCTGAGAGCAGTAAAACATGGGCTGTTCCGGCTCACAAGGGATTAATTGCTGGACTAGCAGATTCTCCCGAAAATGAAATGGTCGCCTCAGCTAGCCATGATCATTGCGTGAAACTATGGAAATGAGGATTTGAAAGCATAACTGCGTCAAGGTATTAATTATGGGAGGCTTTTGCGTTACAGTATTTCTTCTCCTGCTACATTTTTTCGATTAATTAGATCATTATTCTAATGGTAAAAGGTATAACGTTATATACAATCTTATAGAGGGAAAAAAAATAATACCATACAGGGTTCTTGACTGAGCCGACCTGGTATAGTGCACACATGTTACAAACTTCTAAACTTCTGTGGCTTTGTTTCCCATTGGAAATTGGAAAAGTGGACATCTCAAGAAACTCCAATGCTTCATTTGAACGATGCTCAAGTAGTTTTTTCTAAAGGTCAAAGAGTTCTGTTAACACTTGTATATGTGATTATTTTAAAATGGCAGAGTCTCGTATTCATTGGTAGGGCATTGCAACACGGTGGGATGAGTTTAACTCTCTTTTTTATTCTGCAAAACGGAGGTCGAGTTCGAGGATTAATATAAAAGAGATAAGTTTAAAATTAGAAAATCTAGTTTTGTATCTATCGAATTTTATCAGATTCGAAAAAACTTCCAAAGAATATATTATAATATTTATTTTTAAAATTTTAATTTACTTATGCATCAAAAGGATTTTTTAAAGGCTAAATAAATCATATATTAAATTATTAATGATATTTTAATTTAAATAATATAAATTAATAAATAACACCATTTAAAAAATATTTAATAATTAAATTATATTTTTAATTAAAGTAAATGTATAATTTTAAATTTTATGTTTTTATTTAATAATTATTATAAACTAAATTTATTATAAATTTAATAAATTATGTCCCCAAGAATTTGTAGAAATGTTAAGGAAATTATCCTTACTAGATGGTTTGTGCTTCAAGGTAACTCGCCAATTTCCTATAAAAAAAAGTGGATGTTTGGTTTGCAGTAAAAAAATGTTATGTTATGTTTCAATGAAAATCCAATGAATAAAGATAAAATGAACATAAAAACAAGGGTCTTCGTCGATTGACAAAATTACTTTTGCACAATTTTGCAATGGATTTCCAAACATACTCCAACTTTGTAGGAATACGTTGAGAGCAAATTAACATGAATCTTTTTTCTATATATTTTAAAAAAGATAAAGATTCCTCTTGAATTTTCACAAAATGAGTAAAAACATGATTGACTTGTAAAATTTGTTTAAGGGTGAGTTACAAGTGATGTATCTCTTTTTTTTTTTTTAACCATGGTATAGATACAACAGTCAAAAATCTTCGCCGAGAACCTTGAACGCACACAATATAAATATATCTCTCTCAACACAATTTATTTCAAATTCAAAGGTCAACTTAGATGCGAACCTTAAACCACTTGGTTAGGAGACACAAACTACTACCACTTGCTTATGTATTCTTTTATATGATTAGCTATGATGTTGTAAGTATATTTTTAAGGTTCAATTTGGTTTTGTCCTCTAAATTAAACTAATAGTGCTAGCAACATACTAATGTCATTGCACTTTGTGATAATTTAAAATACTACTAAGTGCTCATTTTTGAACATCGTCAGATCAATGTAGACAATAGAACCAAAATGAACTAATTTTAAAAATTAGAGAACTAAATTGAACAAAAAATTTAGAGGATCAAATCAAACCTAAAAAATAAATTAAAAAGACTAAAACTAATTTAACCTTTATTTTTTTAATGAAGTCTTGCCTAGCCTAAGCATAATGTACGCTAGGCTATAAGCTCATGAAGAACGACCTAGCCTATTTTCACACTAGCGGGTGAGAAATTTTAATAGAGAGAGGGTAAGGAAATGTGTAAGGGTAGTATAGTCTTTAAAAATTAAGGGGAAAAAAAAAGGTGTGAACTTAGCTAAAAGGGGGAGTGGATAAAATGGGCCAATCCAGATGCGTAGCAATTTGAAGGTTGGATTTCGGGTCATGGGTTGGTTGGGCCCAATTATTCAATGAAGAAAAGCAAAGTCACCGTTCGCCAGTAATTCAAAAACCCTAATTTTATTTATCTTTCACTTAGCCGCTGCGAGGCGAACAGAGAGACTCAGAGACCCGAAGCCAGATTTCAAGATGAAGGTTTGTTCTCCTCTGAAACCCTAATTTTGCTTTCTGCTCCGATTTCTTGCCATTGGGACTAATTATGTACGCGCACAACTTCTTTTGCAGTTCAACATTGCGAATCCCACCACCGGTTGTCAGAAGAAGCTGGAGATTGATGATGACCTGAAGCTGTAATTTCTTCACCATTTTAGTTTTCCGTTACTTGCGTTCATAGGAAGAAATAAATTAAAAATTCTGAAATTTTATTCTATTTTCCCTTTGTTGTGTAATTAGTAATTACCAGCTGTTTGCTAGGATAAATTGCTAACTTAAAAAATGTGAATATGGTTAATATATGTTATTCTGTATAAGTTATCTGAAGAGATTATGTTCCTTGACGTTATTGGGCTATGCAATTTGTTGTTAAAATGTCTCGTAGCATTTCTATGCTCGCACTGGTAAATAATGGGAGTGGGAATCTGTGCTGTTTAAATTTTGATTAGTTTTGGGATTTGTTTTCCTGTTATGATAATTCTGTTTTTAATTGCAGGCGAGCATTTTGGGACAAGAGGATCTCACAAGAGGTTGTTGGTGATGCTTTGGGTGAGGTATGGTTTTGGCTGGAATCCTTCCACAGGGCAGTGTTTCCTGAGAAACATTGATCTATGATTGGCTTATTCTCCTTTTCTTGTTTTGCTACTTGCAGGAATTCAAAGGCTATGTCTTCAAAATTACTGGAGGTTGCGACAAGCAAGGATTTCCAATGAAGCAAGGAGTGTTGACCCCTGGTCGTGTTCGCCTCTTGCTGCATAGAGGTATGTCTATTCTGAAGCCTTTTGTATTTTGTTGATTATAAATACATCATAATTATTAGTTTGAAGCATTCATTCAACTCTCGTGTTCTATATTTGGATTTGGGTATGCCTTGAATATTTTGTAAATGATTACTCTTTGTCATACCTCTTTGTTTAACAACTTGTGTTTTTTTATTCCTTTTCTAGTTTTCTTTCAAGTAAGGTCATGTTTATTTGTTTTTTGAGGTACTGTTTTTTCATAACTGGAGTCAGGAAACTCTTAACCAATTTATGTTATTGGTCCAATGTTAAATTTTTGTTTGTTGCTAACCTGAGCAGGAACTCCTTGTTTCCGTGGTTATGGAAGGCGCAATGGAGAGCGTAGGAGGAAGTCTGTTCGTGGGTGCATTGTCAGCCCTGACCTCTCTGTTCTCAACTTGGTAATTGTGAAGAAGGGTGAAAATGATTTACCTGGCCTGACAGATGTTGAAAAGCCAAGGATGAGGGGTCCAAAGAGAGCTTCCAAAATCCGCAAGCTTTTCAACCTGTCTAAGGAGGATGATGTGAGGAAGTATGTCAACACATATAGGAGAACATTTACAACTAAAAATGGTAAAGTGTCTTCTCTCTGTAAATGTTCTATAGAGAGTTATTTTTTCCTTAAGAATAAATTACAAGTTTAACCCATTTATACCTGTGATCTTTTTTGGTGCCTGCTTCCTACCTATAAGTTTGAATTTATCAAATTTGTATGTTTGAAGGTGACTACATTAACAGAGCTTATCTATTTTATGAAATTTTCTTTTGAAACTTACCTGTTATCCTGTATATAGTTTGTATTTTGTTTGCAGTTAGTATTTATCTAAATTATCCATTCAATGTTTTATGTGTGTAGCAAAATAGGACTTCTGATAAAAATGTGTTTTCTTCTAGTCATTCTTTTTGAATAATCTTAAAAAATTAGCACATGAATCTTAAGAGGTTATCTAGTTATCTGCTATGATCTCACTTCTCGTTCAAATTTGAAAACTTTGTTTTGCATATTTATGCTGTTTTTTTGATGGAGCACCCATTGAAGGAGATTATTTTTGGATATACAAATTGTGATGGTTTCTAGTCTGAGTTACATATGTTTGGTTGCAGGGAAAAAGGTGAGTAAAGCTCCAAAGATACAACGATTGGTCACTCCCCTGACCCTCCAAAGAAAGAGGGCAAGGATTGCAGATAAGAAGAAGAGAATCGCCAAAGCAAAATCAGAGGCAGCAGAGTACCAGAAACTTCTTGCCTCCAGATTGAAGGAGCAGAGAGATCGCCGGAGCGAGAGCTTGGCTAAGAGAAGATCGAAGCTTTCCAGTGCAACTAAACAAGCAGCCACCGCATAAGCTGCTTTCAGACAGATGAAGTTTAATCTTCGCTCTAGTTTTTGATAGTCTCATTTCATGATCCCTTTCTTTTGGTATTTTGGTATTCAAATACTTTTTTAAAGTATTACTTTTATGCTTTGCTCAACAGTTTTAATGGAATTTATGTTTTTTTCCTTGCTGGAATTAGTGATTTTTTGAAGTTGATATTTCATAGACTGGCATATTTTTTCTACCCTCGCATTCTTGCTATGATTTATACCTGAATCAAACCACCATAACTCGGCTTCATTAAGATACAGGTTACAAAATGGCACTAGGGTTTGAAAGTTTTCCTCTCAACATTCTACTATTCTTGCTGCGGCAAACCTTCTGCCATAGCCATTAGCCAAGCATGAACTTATTTCAAAGAAATTGAAATCAAGGATATTTTAAAATATTTCTTATTAATCTTGAAACATTTTTCGTTCAAATTTTAAAAATAACAAATATTTTCTTAATTGTGAAAACAATATTCAAATATCTCTTTTTGGTAAAACAATTTTATGTAACCACTATTGTTAACTCATAATACACATTAATATGCTTGAGTTTATAGATTTAAACTACAGTGTGATCATTTTATATAAAAAATATTTTATATAATGAAGCATTTTAGTATATAAAAAAAAAAAAAGAAATTAACTTGCATATAATCACTACCATTTCGTTTTTGTTGTGACCAATTTATAACTAGCTAAATGTTATCTCCTATTGTTGTCATTGTACCGACACGACTATTAATTTCTCGTTACAATAGTAGTTATTGTTCCCACCATTACTATTAGTTTGACTCCATCTATATTGCTGCCTCCCCTTCAAAGTTCAAACAACTTGCTATTGCATCATCAACTTTGTCACTAAACAATTATAATGAAGTGGAAAATAAATTGTAGGATTTAAATTTGAAATAATGATACTGAAATTTAAAATTCAAAATAAAAAAATTGATAACTAAAAACTTGTTTTGATATGTAAACATATGAAAACTTATTTTAGAATAATATATTTTAAGTATGTCTGTGTTGAGTTAATCCATGAATCAAACAAAACACATTATATTTAACGATCAAATTGTGACCATTTAATTAACAAGTTTAGTTTTCAATTTAAGTTTTAACTCATTTAATGTAGACTTAATTGTAAATTTTATTATTAAACTTTCATTAATTTATGAATTTTATCATTCAAAATTTATTTTTATAAATTTTACCATCTAATTTTTATAATTTTCTAGATTTTATCATTTAATTTTTTTCCACAAATTTTACTATCAAACTTTTAATATTTGATAAATTTTATTTTCTATTTTTTTATTTTGTGTATTTTATCATCATGTTAATAAGAAAATATGTAAAAAAAAAATCATTTTCTAGATTTTTAATATCAATTACATTTATAACTGATATTATAAGTCAAAATCATCTATTTTTGATAAATAATTTTAAATCACTTAGTTTGATACAGTTTAACAAAACCACTCAGTTTGATAAAAAAAAAATCTATCAATTCGGTGATAAGATATATAAAAATTGAAAACTTAAATGACAATTTAGAAAAATAAAATTTAAATGAATAAATTTATAAAATAATAAATATTAAATGATAAAATTTATAATTAGGACTTTAGTTTATAAACCAAACTCATGAATGTATCTAGTAAGACTAATCTCGAACTAACATTCAGTAAATCTTCATTAATAAAATATTATGACTTTTTTCTTTGTTAGGATCAAATATTATGCCTTGAGTGATCCTAAATTCATGTAAACAAACAAAATCGGCCAATAGCATTGATTCCCATTGTAAATGCGGTGGGGCTTATTTGATCAACAAAAGATTGGCTTGTATTGGACTTACTGAACTACATGAACTACAGCTACTCATTTTCTTTACATCAATCTCAACCGACCAACAAAGAACGTGGCAAATTGCCGAGAACACGTGGCAGGCTGGAACACACGTGCCAAAGCCCTTGTTTGCCACCTTTTCATTCCAACATGCATCTCCGAAAACGGTGTCAAACTATTCAAGCTTTTAACCGATCAAATTCACGTAGAAACGAAACTGTACTCAACTTCAACCGAGTATAACCAAACCACACCCAAGAGAAAAACCAAAAAACAAGATATGGCAGCCATGTTCTTAACCAGAAGCGTGCTCTTTCGCTTTTCAAAGTCTCTCCCTTATGCCCCTTCACTCTCCCTTAAACCCTCCAGGGTCACCTTTGCCTCCACTCCCAATTCAGACGTAAGTTCATCACAATCACAGCTTTATGTTTCTTCAAATGGGTTCTATTCTGATTCTTATGTATATGTTGGAGATTTCACTTCCACTAATGATATATCCAAATAATAGTATATATAAACTGATTGCATTTTTAGTTTTTGTGTTTCAGTTGTTGTTGGGTCTATTAGTTCATTCATTCATGAAAAATTTATTACATAGTTGGACAGCAAGGTCTCAAATAATATTCATGTGACATATAACTAAGTTAGTTGAGTTATGCTCAAATATAAACTTTATGTTTTTGTTTAAATGTTTTGCAGTGGAGAAATGCAGCAGAAGGAGGAAGAAGAGACGGAAGAACCGATTGGACGTATGATTCTGCTGAGGAAAAACGCGAGGCAGATGAAATGTCTGAGAGGGCCAAAGAAACGATGAGTGAAGGCTATGACAGGGCCAAGGATCAAGCGTGGGAAGCCAAAGACAGAACAAAGGATTTCGCAAACGACGCAAAGGAGAAGACGAAGGACGCTGTGGGGTCGATGAGGGACAGGACGGAGAGCGCGGCAGAGAAGACGAAAGAGTATGCTTACGACACAAAAGAGAGTGCCAAGGACGCGGCGGGAACGGTGGCGGATAAGAGTAGGGAGGGGGCTGAGAGGACGAAGGAGAAGACGGAGGAGGTGGCGGCGTCGGCGGGGGAGACGCTGAAGAACGTGGGGGAGAAGGCGAAGCAGGGCGTGCAAGGGGCGTGGGAGACGGCGAAGGACACTACGCAGAAGATCAAGGAGACGGTGGTTGGCAAGGATGATGATGATGATCATGGTGATGGTCATGGTCATGGTGGTCTTAAGGATGATGATGTTGTGGAGATGAGGAGGAGAGTTGGTAAGAGATTACCATGAGAAGGGTTATTAGAGAATACAGAATCAATGGCTTCATTTCTTACTATTATGCTGTATCTATGTATTTATATGTTTCCAGTGATGTTTTTTATTCCAACATTCGGATAACTAGGGGATATCAAGGTTGTTAATTAGTTAACATGGGCATAATCTTTTTGTCCAGCCATGATATCCTCTTCGAATAAAAGTTTATATATTAATCATATTTCATCCGTATTTCATATTCTGTTGCTATCATCATCAATTTCAGTTAGGTAGCATTCTAAGTACAAAGTTAACAAAATCAAACTATGCACAATTAATTAGGGATTTTCTAGTTTCTATAAGAGCATTTGTATGTTGTTTATTTCACATAGTGGGCAGTGAGTACTGACCTAGGATAGATAGGGGATATTTATATGAGCTGTAAATATAAAAAAAATAAAATATAATCTGTCAATATTAAAAAAAAAAGAGCTGTAAATATAAAAAATAATTGAAAAATGTTAATAATTAGTCATTAATTTTTTAATTTTTCTTGGTAAAAGAATTCAGTCTTTTTTTTTTTCTCTTCACGATCAGGTCAATCTTTTTTTTTCTCTCTCTTCATGATCAGGTCAATCTCTCTTCTCTATTAAATATCAAATGTTAGCATCGTATTGTGTTCGAAGGTAAGTTTTAGACAAAAACTTTTCTTGTGTATAATCAATTCATCAAATCCATAAACAAATAAATTTCATAAATTTCTTTGGGAACAAGTAAACCAGTGCTGTAATATATATATTGGTGGAATAACAGCGGATTAGAGAGCCATGCACAAACAGAGAGAAGGGAACTTTTGCCACAACGAATTCTTCACAGCAACAAAAAAGAGTTGAGAAAAGAAATAACTTTAATGGGTTAGAGGATGTTCAGTCCGTGTCTACATTTTTTGGCAATTTCAGACTAAAAAATAAATGAAAGGACAGAAATTAATCATGAAAAAGTAAAAGTGGTCCTTTAATATAAGAGAGAACTAACCGGACTTTATGTTCGCAAAGTATTTTTTTAATGGAATGCTCCCGAGATATTCGTGCATTTGATATGCCAAAAAGATAATTGTAAATAAACAAGAAAACCTTCCAAATAATACTTTCAACTGTATCTCCACAGGTAGGTGTGTTGAGTGTACGGATCATCCGTAAATTTGAATTAATCCACAAAAATATTTTGAGCTGAGTTATTTATATATTGGGTTAAAATTAAATCAAATCGATTAAAATTGTTCATGTATATGTTGGATCACATGTTTAGATCGGATATAATCAAATTAAACTGAATTGATCAAAATTGATCAAAAAATTTAGAGTTATTTAGTTTGGTTTTAAATATTGTTAATATTGAGACTTTAAGTATTGGAATTGTAAATGTTTATAATATTAATGGATCATATTTTGCTTATTTGCTTCAACAAATTTGGTTGCACCAAAGCTTATTGCAAGAAATTAATTTGTAGAAAATTGTTGTGATTCAGACTATTATAATAAATCTTGTTAAAGAATATTTTATTTCAATTTGTATGAGTCTATTTTGGGATATTATGTTGATAGTATTAAATGAATCAATTTTACTATTTTCGAACATTTGATAATATTGTGTCAGGATAGATAACCATTTTTATCCTTGAATGTGTAGAGTACTCACAAATTCATTTCCGAAAGATGAAAATTTAAATTTTAGTCCCCAAAAGTGAAAAAAAAGTACGATAAATTCATTCATTTGTTACCGTTTATGAAAGAGTTTACATGACACAGAGGGATGAAAGTGTCACAAAAATGGTTGTCAACATGGCTGCTGAATAAATTGGACCAAAATGTTAGTAAGTTTTTATTGGACCAAAATGTTAGTAAATTTTCATTGAACTAATTTTGTCAGACTCCAAATTTTATTTTATTTAAGGATAAAATATAACTTAATCTTTATCTCTCCCTTTTTTTTGTTATAACCTGTAAAATATAATTTAATTCTTCTATTGGACCAACACATTTGATTTTGTTCTAAAATTAATTCAACCAACACGCTTGAATTTGTTTTAAGCTATAATTATGAAAGTTTCTTTTAAAAAATAGTATAATTTAACTCAAAGGACAACAACCAATTAAGCAGATATCTGACGTTGTCAAGTGTAAACTTCTCTCTCAAATAGAACTGGGTTTAACATATAAGGATTTTCAAAACCCACTAAACAAAAGGGACGAAAATCTCTACATATCTTTTTCTCGAGTTCTTTTTTCCTTCCATAAAACTTGTCATAAATTTCGTGTTTTTACCAAAATAACATCCTTTACTCGTTTTTATATTACCAAACTCTCTAAATTTGTCAGGTTTCTACACATTTAGGAACGAAAATGACTATTTGTCCTGTTATGTTAATTGTATTGGATATTTGGATGAATCATGATATAAAATAGTAGTTCTAAGAAAAAATATCAAATTTAAATGGGTAACTCATTGGCCCGAATCAAACCAAATCTTTCATGAACGGGTTAGGTTTTAAAAAAAAATCTCAAAATCAAACCGAATTGAACCAATCAAATTTGAATGGGTTGGGTCCAAAATTTAGTCAAAATATGCTTATTCTTGTATTAATGTTTTTTTAAAAAATATGCTTCCTGTTGTTGGGATATTGAAAATAATATGCTATATTTTTAATTTATAATTTAATTTGTAGCATAAAATATATAATTAAAGGGCATCAAAGTTTGATCACTGCAAAACTTGCGAGAGACCCAAAATTACTACAAAACTTCGGCTTCTGTTCAGGTCCTTGTGACTTATGATGACTAAAACAACATCTAACATAAATAATTAACATGATGAAAATTAAATCATATAAAAATTACAAATTTCTAATAAGTTCCAAATTATGTTAACTACTCTCGTCGCAACCACAATGATAAATTAATAAAAGAACATATATCTTGCTACATCAATCATTTGTATTTTTTTCTCTCTTCACTGCCAATTTGTCATTGAAAATCCAGGTCAGACATAGCCACCATTTCATTCACCATTGTTTGTCTCATCGCTTCACACTTTCCCAGACACAACTCAAAGATCACCTCTATGGATTACAAGGAACCTCAGGATTTAAGAGTGAAGGAGATGCAAAAAGGGGATGCAAAGAATCCTCAACAATCCCAAAAGTGTCCTCGATGCGACTCTCTCAACACAAAATTTGCTATTACAACAACTATAGTCTGTCATGGCCTCGTTACTTTTGCAAATCATGTAGGAGGTACTGGACTCAAGCTGGAACCATAAGGATTGTAAGTACATCACAATCCCAACTTTTTTCTTCTTCGAATGGTTCTGTTGATGTGTTGTTAACACATCTTAGTTTTTAGGGTTTATTTAATCATATTTCAATTAATAATTAGGAATTTAGGTTAGAATTGGATTAAGTTTGATTAATTATTGTCATTATCTCATAATTAACACTAATTGTTGATTCAGGGTCAAAAGAGGAGGAAAGAAGCAAAGAAGGTGTCCCTAAAGGTTCCACGCGGTTAGCGTGGATCTCCGCGCGAGTAGCGCCAAGGTGCAAAAATCAGAGTTCAGACTCGAATGGTTCACGCTATCAGTGCCGATACCGCGCGAGTCGCGCCAGATGTTCAGAAACAAGCCATTCTATTCGGACATGCCACGCGGTTAGCGTGGGGTTTCACGTGACTAGCGCCAGATGCCTGAAATCACTGCTCAAATCGAACATCTCACGCGATCAGCGTGAGATGCCGCGCGATTAGCTCCAAGAAGATTTTGTTTCCTCATTTAGCCTATTTTGCACGAAATTAAGAGGGTTATTATTACCCTAATTAATTGAAGGCTGAAGGAGGATAAAAAGGAAGGCCTCTGGACTGATAGGGGGACTACACAGACACCAACTACATACTGTACACAGTGAAGAGAAGATTGAGCCAGAGATCAACAAAAGATTTGAGGGAATTTGAATGCTTCTTCTACCCTTGTATTTCTTGAGGTTAGACATGAATATGTCTGGCTAATCCCTTTTATTGTGGTTAGGGCCAAAACCCAATGTGAACTCCTCTGTAATTTGATTGGTATTAATATGAGATTATTATGATTGCTTTGTTTTACTCTGTTCTTCATTGTTATATTCTTTCTTAGAACTGGCCATTCTATTTAAGTTCTTAGAGTTAGAATTCGCAATAGGAATGTTGGGATTCTAATTACTGACTGGGGTAAAATAACAGTTGTTACATTTCCTAGGGATAGGGATGTATGATTGCAGAACTTTATGATATACTCTTTCAAAAGCTTAACTTGATAGGAATCACTAAGGAATTAGGATTTTGACTTGGGTTAAAGGGTTAAATTGCTAAGGAATTAGGATTTAACTAAATTTGGAAAGATATACCTTCTGAGTAATCAGAAGTAATTGATTTTAATAACCAATCAAGTGAAAGAGGTAGGGATCAAAGGAGATTGTGTTCTGACCACAATTATTCTCTTAATTGCGTTGCAATCCAATTTTAATTTGCTTCCAATTTCTGATTGATTTCTGTCATTTAATTGTTTAATTTCACAACACAACACTACTCTCCTTAAATCAATTTATTTCCTTCCAATCTCTTAGACTGCAAGTTACGATAAGATTAGATATTCAATCCCTGTGGATACGATACTCTACTTACTCACTCTATTACTTGAAACGAACGATACACTTGCCGTTTCGCAACATCTGTTATGTTCTGTTTTGATTTGATTTTTTCTTTCTTCAAATGAGTTCTGTTTTCATTTTTATATTGGAGATTTTAAGTTGATCTATCAGTGATATTGCTTAAGTGGTGTAGTATAATCTTTATTTTATGAAATAGGTTAAGTATATGAGTTTTAACATGATATCAATGTCTATAATTAGAATATATTACCAATCACATTGATCAATTGACATAAAATTGTTTCACTCTAATTATTGGTCAATTGGTCAATTTCGTTAAATATTCAGAGGGATTGAAGATGCTAGATATTTCATCTTGCAAACTTTACACTCCACGCGGTGTTAACTTTTTGGAATTGAGTTTAGTTTAAATTTTTAGAGTTTATTTATTTATATATTTATTTTTGCAGCGAAGAAATGCAGCTGAAGGAAGCAGAGACGCAGGATATGATTCTGCAGAGGCAAGAGGCTAGGGAGATGAATTGTCAAAGAGGGCCAAAATAACGATGAGCGAAGGCGTGGACATGGCCAAAGAGCAAGCACAAGAAGTGAAAGAAAGCACCAAAGAAAACGCACAAGACACAGAGGACTGTGAGGGAAAGAGCAGTGAGTGCGAAAGAGAAGGATGATGATGTTGTGGAGTTGAAGAGGAGTTATGGTGAGAAGGGTTATTAGAAAATCAATGTTTTCATTTAGTACATAGTATTATGGTGTGTGTTAATGTTTCTAGTTCCACTTTTCAACATGCGAATAAGTTGGACATGTATAAGTTGTTAGTTGACATGGGCAAAATCTGTTTGTTCAGCTTAAGGTGAGTGCACAATTCCCTCTTGGAATAAAAGTTTATACTCGTTGTCGTATCAATTCCAGTTAGGTAGCATTCTACGTAGTAATTTAACGAAACAATGAAAGAAAAAACTATGCACTAGGCTTCTTTTTTTTTCCTTGTTTCTTTTAAGAGGATTCGTACTAAATTATACCCATGGATGGAGGTGCGTAACTTGTTTAGGGTATGGAAATGGTTCATCTTTTTTCAAAATGGGTTGTGAGGTAATGTAGACAAGGGTGAGTGAGTAGAGGAAATATTTGTTTAATTTTAGGGATATTTTAATAGAATTTTAAGCCACAAAAAAATTAAAGATAGCCGTCTAAGTGTGTGTTTCGAATGCTTGTAAAAAAAAGTGTGTTTCGAAGTTAATTTTTTATAACACAATTAAATTCCATAACTTTTTGGGAAGAACAAATCAAATAGACAGTGTTGCAGACAACACTTCAAGCGGAGTTGAGCACATATTTTTTCTCCTTTTGGGTCAATGAGAGTCTATTATTTTTTTTTTTGTCACGAACAGCTTTATCCACATAGCCCAATGAAAGTGCCACGGACGTTCTCTGGGCCAAATTATAATGCCCTGGCCCGCAGGTTCCTACATTTGATGGACAACATACTGCAAAACTTCGCAAGGACCAAAAAACCTATACAACTTCTGTCTTCTCTTAATTTGCCCTTGTTTGGTTCAATGCCGTACTGACTTATGACTAATACAACATCTAAAAATAAATAATTTATATGATGAAAATTAAATTGTATAAAACTACAAATTTTAAATAAGTTCAGATTTGTTTTAACTACATTTGTCACAACCACAATCAAATGTAATTTTCATTGATAAATTAACAAAAAAACAGAAATCATGCTATGCCGTATGGTTGGTTATTTGGGAACATTAATTCAGGAATCTATATTCTTAAGAATTTACATTGTATATTTTTGGTGATGTGAATTATTTAAGGATCACTAATATTGATCAAATAATCTAACAGAAAATTTTGAATAAAATTATCTCTTTTAATTATATATTTTTCATAATATACAATAATGCAGAGTAGTTAGACAAGAACCAATTTAAATAAATCTAAATATTTTCACAAACTGAAGTGGTAGGGTGTGTGTGGGAGCAGTTATAACCCCTCTATGTGACTGAGAGCACATGTCCAAGAAGCAATAACGTGGTACATCTGTATAGTTCTGATTAGACTTGTCAGTACTGTACCATGAAGATGAAGGTGAAATGATATAAATTAATTAATTTTAAGGTAACAAGTAAACACTAACTAACAACAGGGCAATAGACACCCATCTTATGTCAGCACACTTCCCCTGCATAAGACACATTTCTCTCCCATCCGAAACTAACAAAAATAGAAATTCAATTTTATTAATGTTTGGCTGTCGAAGGATATGGTCCCTGCTTTGCTCTAACAAAAATAATCATTGACCTTTTTTTCCTTGGACCATGTATATAAATTTTAACCAATTACTGCCAAATCAACAATTAATTTTGTTTATCTTTAAAGAAAAACCTAAAAATAAGAAATGATACCTAGTTCAAGGAAAGAAAACTTGCAAACTCAACCATGTTTTAAGTAGAGTTTCTTTTCAATTGTGTGTTTTCTTTTTACATTATTCAAATTTGAAACATTAATTAAGATTTTATTACAATACAATTTAAGTAATCATTAAAATAAATAAATTGTTAAATGATACAATTTAAGTAATTATTAAAATAAATAAATTGCAAAATAATTTTTAAATAATATTAAATAAATATATAAAAATTAATATCCTTTCTAAATCTCTATCTCTTAATTACTTTTTGTTATGCTTTTCATTTTTTAAGCTTAACTGTTTAAATTACTAAAGACAAATAAAGAGTTAAAATAATTGTTATAAAAATAATAAACTTAACATACATTTTCATATATAGAAATTTTAAATAATTAACAATGTTGGTCATAAGAAAATAAAAATTAAGGAAAACGAAACTAAAAGAAAAAAAAAATTTAAGTATTAAAATTTAAAATAAGACAAAACTAAAAGGAAAAAAAGTATTAAAATCTAAAATGCATTAATCTAATTGTTTGGTGCTTGACATTTTAACTCCAATTGAACATAATTCGATCCTCGTCATAGCTTTACCGAATTCAAATAGAATTATATTTAAAAATACAAATAATGTAAGAAAAACTAATATTTTTTCTATTTTTTTGTTTCTTTCCTTTAATCACGTTAAGATAATTATTATAGTATAATTTTACAAACATATTCACATATTTAATTTTAAGTTAAAGAATTGTCTTTTAATTTTAAAATTTTGATTAAAATAATTTCAAATAATTTCTGTTATAGTAAAATTTATATTACTTTAAAATTAATTTCATTCCGATTTTTCTAATGTTTATCCAATCACACACTAATATATATTCAGAATGAATATGAATTTTTCAATTAAAAATTAAAAGCTAGCTAGCTAGCAGTAGTTGGGTGCAATGCAATGAAAGGAAAAAGAGAGAAAGAAGGTAGAAGGAAGGAAGCAGAGAGGAAATAGAAAGAGAGAGAGAGTTGTACAGTTCTGACATAGCCACCATTTCTCTTTGGTCTTGGTCTTTCCTTGCCTCTACAGCCGCCTCAGCCCTCAGGCTCTTCCTCGTGGTCCTTAATCTATACCCAAATGCTACCATCATCTATGATTCTATTCTTTCCTCCTTTTTTCTCTCTCTAATCGCTTCCCACTTTTCTGAGACTCACAACTCAAACTGATGGAGAAACATAAAACACCACCTCTGTGAATTACAAGTCTCAGGTGGTGTTTGTTTGTTTGTTCCCACCTTTCTGTCCTTTTTGTCGATCAAACCTCTAAATGCTCAGTGCATTCCTCAGGGTTGTTCACTTCTCTTTTAAATAATTGCCCCCTAAATCAAGTACCTCTCTTCCCGATTGAGACCCTTCCGTTTTAGACTTTTTGTCCACGTTGCATATCAATTCAGAATCGCCCAATTTTACATGCCAAGTTTCCACCTTTCCTAATCTTTTCCATATACACAACACTTCAAAGTTCAAAACACGGAAATTTATTGTATTTCAAGATCGTCAGAATCCACCAAGATTTCACAGGATCGATCCTATTGAATTAATACCATTTACACACACATTAGATATTCCCTAAGTTTTTTATTTTTTATTATTATGGAAATTTGAGATACCCCAGTTGTTCTTTTTGTTAAAATAAAATTTTGGGTTGGTGGGAACTCATGCACAAGGTAAGTTTCTGGGTTTTGGTCATTGTAGATTCTCAGATACATTTCGCAGACACGTAGAACTCAAATACAACCCCTCAAATCTGAAACCCCCCCACACTTTTCACTCTTTACTTTCCCTTATTAACTGCATGCTCCTCCAAGCCACCACCAACCACCACCTATAGTTTCTAGTATATATACATACAAAACAACACATCCCTCAAACATCACACACACAGACACAGAAACACAAAAGTCAAAAGGGTCGAGATGGAGCAAGGAGTTGGAGAAGGAGGTGGCATGAACAAGCAACCTCGAGATTCAAGAGTGAAGGAGATTCAACAAGGTGATGCACAAGTTCATGCTCAGGCTCCTCAACAACCCCAAAAGTGTCCTCGATGTGACTCTCTCAACACCAAATTTTGCTACTACAACAACTACAGCCTGTCACAGCCTCGTTACTTTTGCAAAACATGCAGGAGGTACTGGACTCAAGGTGGAACCTTGAGGAACGTTCCTGTTGGTGGCGGTTGCCGCAAGGGGAAGCGAGCCAAGACTTCTAACTCATCATCTTCATCGGAGAATATAAATTCTTCTTTCCGGTCACTTCCTCAACAACAAACGCAAGGGATGGTTCAAACTCAAGCACCACCCTTAACATCGGTGGTGAAGGCTAAAGACCCTTCTTCAGTTGTGGCTTCACCCTTTTACCAAAGTGGTGGATACTTTTCTTCTTTGGCTGCTATGCATTCACTCAACCCATCATCATCACACCCTTTTGATCAGTCTCTAAATGTTATTGCGGGGAGTGACGCCTTGCGTTCTTCCAATTTGGGCCTTCTATCTGGTTTCAATGTTCAGCGCCCAATTGGGCAAATTCGTCCACCGCACTTGTATCATCAAATGGGGAGTGGTGAAAGGGAGATGGTATCTCTGTATGAACAAGGTTTGGTTAATCCATCTTCATCCAGCATGGCTAATACTAATACTAATAGCAGTGGTGTTTCTCAGCATGATTGGCCTCAGAGCTTCATCAATAATAATGCTAGTAATAGAACCTCTGATGCCTCTTTGTGGAGCACCATCAGCACCACTATTGTTGGTAACTCTGAGAGGACTAGTACTAGTGATGTTGGTGCTGGTTCTGCATCTTTCGTCACAAATCAATGGCCTAATCTTCCAGGGTATGCTCCTCCACCGTGATTTCATTCACCTGTTGCACCCTGATAATCCTTCAAGTCATAGTTCTGAACAATTGATTTGTCTTTTACCTGCTTCATGATCTGTTTGATGTCCTTTAGTTAGGTATATGATCTTGTAGCATAGGTTAATTATCGGTAGCAGGTGTGTTGGTCTTGGTTGATTGTGCAAACATTGGACCGTAGAGAAATTTTGTGTCGTTGTAGTTGATGTAAACGGTGGATCAGTGACCGTAGCATTTTATTTCTTCATAGTGTCATAGATAGTTGAATAGAGAATTTCTGGTTTGGTTGGGTCAGGTTGGTTCGAAACTTTTTACACATAATTTTATAATTATACAGTTATCAGGTGAAGTTTTTTTATCCTGTGTCTTATTACTTATTGACTAGATCAAAGCAAAGTATGATTTGTTAGTTTAAGCCAAAGTCTAAAAGGAATGTAAAATTCCAAATTAACGAGGCAACTTTGCTAAATACATGCACAAAGGGACTGATGTCTTTGGTGAAAAAGTTGATGGAATGGTTCCATATTCGGCATGTGGGTGACTGAAGATCCAAATTCTCTTTCACTTTAAAAGAGTCCCGTTTGTTTTACTTCCAATTGTGCTTTGTGCTTTACTATTGCGCTTTAGTATCAGATTCTCGTTTTCAAAAATTGATAGTATATATAACATGATATGTAATTATATTTTTATATACATTTTAAAAAAAATAACTTTTTATAGTCTGTGTTAAAAAAGAAAAAAAGAAGCATTTTCTCCGTACCATGTATGAGGAATGTCAATCTCACTTAACTAAGGCGCATGTCAATCTTACTTACTCCTCCAAGCTAATAATGCATGCAAACTGTTGCTTATCCTTGTATTTCGACGTTGTCAATTACAAAAAAAGAAAAGAAAAGAAAAAGCGCATGTGACCTGCATGGGTTTCCCTGATTATCTAACCCACTGTCCACTTGGGTGTTTCTTTCTTTTTTATTTTCGCCCTTTTCTTTTGGCAGGACTATACATGGTTTAAATGATGGTTGATGTTCGTATAACTGTTCCACAATATAAATAGGAGCAAGCTTAACTAAACTCTAGAAAATTAAATTAAAGAATGCTAGAGGCAGTGGTTCAGTTGATTTTGCATCTCGTTGAAACCAATATTTATTTATTATGCGTATAAGTGTATGTTTGTATTACGGTTCCAAACCTTTTAAAAATATGTTCAGATTATAATTTTTATTCTTTCAAGAAGTACTTTTACCACTTTCTAACAAAAAATAAATGATGATTTAAAACATAAGTAACTAATGTGGTCCAACGCAATTGATAAATGATTAAAATTTTCATGAATGTTGACTAGAGTTTGGTTTTTTACCATATGTATGTATGTAGAAGATTTTGTTGGAAATTGACTTTGGTTATTTACATTTGGATGATTAGTCTCATGATTTCTGATTATGTAAAATACTTTGTTTTCAGAAAAAACAAAATAACTTAAGTAATTAATTCAAATCAATTAAAAAATTGCATAAGACGACCCAATTGGGATGAAATTTTGAAAATTGCACGTAAAAATATCTTCACCCTAGCTAGCATATTAGCGTTGTTGTACACACGAGACGAGCTTAAGCGGTGTTATGGAAAAGTGGTCTAGGGAGGTAGTGACTACAAAATGTACGAAAATGGCACCACTGTTGTGTGGTCACTGGTCACCAAAACCAGTTTAGCATAATTCTGGCTAAGCATTTCATTAGGGGTGGCAATTTAACAAATTTTTGCTAGGTAGGTATCTATGTTAATGATAGTAGAGAAATTTCTTACAAGATGAACGTGGTTCAAATTTAGATTCTTATCTCTAAAAAATTTGGATACTAACGTGAGCGTGAATACTTAATTATCTACTAATACATTTTTCGTATGTTTGATTACATGTTTGAATGTAAACTTACGTGGTTTTTTGTTTGGATAAAAGATATATCAATTGCAATTTGACGTGATTATCTGAATTATAGCTGACTTTTAGGAGTAATAGAGAGAGAAGAAACAGGTAGGTGAAAAAAAGAGAAAAATATGTGAACAATAGAAGGAAATCAATGATTTGTTTGGTTCATAGGATGAAAATAATATTGAGAAGATAAAAATAATAAGTTAGTATTGTTTGGTATGTGAGATTGAAAGTGGAATTGATTTTGAATGTGAATTCTCTATTTTTACTTATTTCTTTATCTCTCTTCTCATTTCTTCTTAATTTTTTTTTTTACCAAATACATTTATTTTTCATTTTATTTCTCACATATTTTTACTTTATTCCTTTTCTTTCTACTAAAGAGTGTGGGAATTGTTTTTACCAGTGGGTACCATCTATTTTTTTTTAATAATCATTGCTATTCAATCCTATCAAACAACCAAATAGAGGGTTAGTGTGTTTGTTACTCATCCAAAAAAATGGATGCACGTTACATGAATGCATATTTTGCATTATTTCTATCCATTGGACTTGAAAATGTGGTAACACGCACTTTTTTTTTTTTAAGCTAAACCTTAAATTGTAGAATGTAACAAGACTAACATTAAATTGTAGATTGAAGGTTAAACTTACTAGCTAATATATAAGGGCTCCTCACATTTTGCATTGAGATTACCTAACTTATTTAATAACTGCCCTTGCACTTTATCAACACATTCTACATTAAAAATATATCATAATTTAAGAGTAAAATATTTTTTAGTTGTTTCTAAGTAAACTTAGTTTTGGTCCTCAAACTTCAATTTTTAATTTACAAAAATAATAATTTTGTTCATACTTAACATACGTCGTTAATTATAAAAAGAAACAAAAATTACTGTTTTTATAGAGTTTATAGAACAAAAATTTTCTATCGGATTTTTGAGTCATAGGAGATTTTATGATTTATGACTTGGAGAATGTTAAAGTTGGAAAACTTAAACTAAGTTTCACCAAATTGATGAAACTATCTGTACATGTGTGTATGCGTGTTTTCATTCTAACATGCATATTGTTACCTTAATTTCTTACTAACTTGAATTTCAGAATCTTTTTATCATAATATTTGTTCATTGTTATTAACCAAACGTATAAGAGTAACTACTAAAAATTCCAAGAGTTTAAGTTTGACCCATTACCCATATACATATGCATGGGTCCAGCTCGAAAAACCATGTTTAGAGAATGAAAGTGTAAAGTACCACATTACTCATGTTTGTTATTACGACTTAGGAGTAAAATATTTATTAATTACATGTTCATTTTTTTTCTATGACTTGATTGATCGATATATATAAAATTGTATACACTTTGGTGATAATATTGATTTTCTAAACAAACAAAGAATAAGTGTGTTCAATGAGATGACAAAGAGAAAATATGTTAAAAGAACGGAATATGATAGCAAAAGGAAGCGTATCAAATATGTTCAAGAATCTAAATTAATTAATTGGGTGGAATATATGAATTATTATAAATTTTTTTAACTGTCGTATGATACTATGCAACCAATATAATTAGTTTAAAAAATAATAGTATTTTGATACAAAGTTTTACCCTGCAGGAGCCACATTTGTAAAGCCTTAGAATGGAAGTCACATAGAAAATGAGAACGTGGGAGCGAGTGGGGAACCTTGTCCATCATGTCTTGCTGACTCTGCTCCTTCAACTCTACATATGGTCGTGTTTGCTTAAAGCTGTTAGTGACACATGCATGGAGGAACAATCCAGTGTCTGGCTTTATCACCACAATCTAATCCACCATGATTTTGATGTATGTGTGCGTGGGGTGGGGCTCTCTTTTTTCTCGCGCTGTGTGAGAAAATGTATCATTAGTAACAAAGCATGAGCTAGTGGTGCTGGACCCCTTTTCTATGCGATCAAATTAATATCAATGGGACGTCACTCTTCATCTACACCTCTGTTGCTTGGCCCATCTCCTATTAGGATCCACTAGTTTCTCAGATTAATTAAGCCACTTTTTTCTTTGTCTATTTGCTTTACCAATTATTTTCGTAAGCTGTACTGATGGATCTAAATTCATTCATTCATTTCATGGCTCTATCTGTGTTTTTTTTCTGACTAAAATATTTCTACCGTTGAAAATCATGACACTAATTTCTCAATAAAATTAAAATACTAGTTAAAAGGAAATTCTTCTTTTCACATATGTTGTTTTATTCACATGGTTACATACTTACATAATCAAATTCCTAAAATATATGTATTTTAAAAACGTAAGCTACTTGACACTTATGTCACATCTGATGTGTGTTAAATGAGTAAATGTGTTAAAGTTGTATGAATTGGTGATTTCCTATCTCAAACGAAGCTAGCTAGAATATGGGCAACATCTTGTCTCCTCACAAACTCATCCTTGAGTTTGTAAAAGTTATATGGATTGGTGATTTCCTATCTTAGACGACGCTATTATAAATGGTATTTCTGACCGTTTTTCACCAAAACAAAATATATCTGACTGCATGTGCAATGTGTCCCACAAAAATAATTGACTACAATATAATTTTCACCACTTGTTTGATTTTTTTTTTTCAGTTTCATCTTTTATGTTTAATTTCTTTTTGCTTTAATTCTTTAAAAATGTCTTTAATAGATCAAATGATCCCTTCTTTCAATTTATCACATTAATTAATTTAGTCAACTTAATTAATTACATGTAATAAATTATAAGAAATATCATTGCTATAAATATTTTTCACAACCAAAATCAATATCTGAATACAAAAAACTAACAAAAGTGATCAATTAATTAGTATAACAAACAAACTTCAAGACATCAAAATAAAAATCTTTTTAAACTTAAGAATTGATGTGAAATTGAAAAAACTCAAATGAGGAATCCAAATTATATTTTAGCCAAAATAATTTTATTCATTATATGATGAAGTTATCGAATATATTAAAGCCTATTCCTTACCAATTAAACCAAAAAATAGTTATTTTCAACTTTGTCAAATAATTAATTATGAAGTTATCTCACATTTTACTAGTTTTTCTTCTAAAATTATTGTTTTTATTTTAAAAAGAAACAGACTTATATCATTATTAATAATTAAAGAAGCAATATAACAAGAAATATGCTAGAAAATATGGAGAATAGGATAAGATGATAGTGTTTTAAGAAGAGAATGAACCACACCAATAACTTGCCTCCTAACATAATCAATATGGAAAAGGTTTAATTCAATGGAAGTAAGGACGAACATTTATACTAGATACTGCCAAACTCAGAAAAATCAACAGCAACGCATTTTCATGTGTCCACTATAGTCTTGCAATCAGATTCAAAGCACACTTGTTGCAGCCCCATGCATTTCGATAGCAACTTGAATAGCAAAGAGTAAACCCATAGGCTTCTCCTTCCTGGACATCAATACAAGGCCATGACATTCCCAAACGTGTCTCTAATGCTAATTCCGAATCCAGTAGTACAGTTTTTTAGAGAATGATGAATTATCATCATTGCATTTCATAGTGCCTTGAGGAGATGGTATATGAATCAAGGAGTTATGAAATATTCAGATTCTGATTGAAATATCAGAATGATTCTTACCTTCCCATAGCATTTCATTTCTTCTCCGCCGCAATTGATGTTGAGGATCAATTCCATTCATCACTCATGAGACTGAAAAAGACCTCTGTAAAAGAATTCTGATGCAGCAATAAATCATCTATAGCGTGCGTGTCTAATTAATATTGAGCACTTCCCAGCATGGAGCTTTAACTGGACAACTAAAAAAAATATGGCAAGTTGACTCAATATTAGAATCACATAATGGCCATGCAAATTGAAGAACAGTCCACACCTCGGTTCCTTAGATTTTCCCGTGTAGGAAGACATTATTATTTATTATATTGTCTGCATGCACGCACGCCACAGCAGGAATTGCGCAGGATTACTACAGATTAAATTTAGTAGTATAACTTTTTTATGTAATATTCTGAAGAAAATTCACTCAAACTCATTTTATGGCTACAAATTACTATTCTTTTTTTTTTATATATAGAAAATACTGAATGATTCTTTAATTGAGTTTTTTACTGCCATTATTTAATTGTTTTTTTGAAACTCAGTTTTGAATTTGAAACCTTTGACAGTACAAATTAAGATTTTCCTTTTTAATGCTACTTTTAGAAAATTTTATCCTTTTTAATTTACTTTTTCTTATTACTTTTGATTTTCTAGTAAAACAAAATCACTTTTACCAAAATTCAGATTATGTCAATGATAACTTCTAGAAGTTGTCCCTATTCTCAATTTATATGTACACACTACACAGCATGATCATAGGCTCCTCACAACTGTAAATTAACAAACAGTAAGCATTGACTTATAAAAGTGAAGGCATCAACAAATCCAAAATAGAGAAAAAAAAAGGTGTGTATGGTGGTGATGGAATTTATTCGATTCTTTTCTTTAGCCTGAAGAAGAAGGCATATTATTCCCTACCACACATTTCAACCTAGTTTTGACTTGGTTCCAACAACTAAACATTTTCGAACATTCCCTTGCTTTATTTTTCTATTAATTTCTTGGGATTCCGTGTGAGTAAAGTTTTGAAAGTTTGACGCTATCATACCAACAAATTTTAATATAAGCCTTCGCACACGCGTATTTTGTCCTGGTTTAGTTGCTGTCTTCCACAGAAAAAGGTTGCGCTTGTGAGCTGTGACGAAATCTATGCACTCATGCAATACAACTACTCGTGTCTGGTTTGTGACCAGTTGTCGTATTTTTACTTGGCTTCCGTCGAGAATGATGTTGGTGGAGGGTTTCTCTGGTTTAAAAATAAATATTTAGCCAAAATGTTGTTAATGAATTTGGTGGGGTGTGGGAAAACGGCAAAGATTATGTTGCTGAAAAATATTAGTATTATTTTAGACTCTCGTTTTCATTGGTAATATAAAATACAATATATTATCAGTCTTGTATTATTATGTTAGATTATGTTGGTTGAAAACCATGGGAACAAGTTTTGGGGGTCTACAGATAAGTCAACGCAGGGGCGGGGGGAATTGAACAGGAACATATATTTATAAACATATCATATTCTTGATCTTAAAAAAAATATCATTTTATATTTGTGCATTTTTTTTCACTTGAAAATAATTAAGCCAATTTAAATATCTATGTCTACGTATATAACAGTGACATAAATTTTTTCGATAAACCTATATTTTTATCACATCCCTGTATAAAACTTGAGTTATCCTGTTCTATTGAACATTTTTTGGAGTGAGTTAGGTTCAAGTAAATTTTAATATGGTGAAATATGTTTTCATTTTTTGTATTTTTCGATAAAATTTGATTTTACTTCCCAAATTCTAATTTGATTTCTGAATTTTATAAAAGCAGTGGTTTTGTCTTTCTTCATAGTGAAAATCGTTTGTGCGAAAGAATGAAAATCAATATTTGTTAAAAGTTTAAGAATTAAATTAATCAAAGTTAAAATTACGAGGATTAAATATATTATTTTTTTAATAAAAAATACATGGAATAAACATATATTTTATCCTTTTTATATGATAGCATAACATATTATGTCTTAATATCTACAAATGTTCAGTTTTGCTAATTTTAAGATAGAAATTCAATAAAGTTTATGGCACTAAAATATCAATTCAATGAAGTTTTTTTTGTGTATAAAGATAAGAAATATAATTTGAACCTAAAATCGTATATAAACTATCCAAACCATCCCCAACTAGCCCAACCCTAGTATGTCTCTTGCATTGATATATATATATATATATATATATATATATATTATATAAAATAGAGTATATATGCGAATAAATTTTTTTAAACACTATTTTTAATCAAATAATATAATTAAAATGATGAAAAATCAAATTAAATCATATATATAATTTTATTTATTTTCTAGAAGAAATTGTATACTAATGTTAGACATTAAATTTTTCTTTGTTAATATAACTTTTGTCGAAAAGAATTTTTGTAAATATTAAACTTATACTAATAATGTGATGTATTGTGTATACTAACATATAACATTATTATTTATTTTTTTTACTGAAAAATATACTACTTTATGACTGATACATATTGTTAACATGTTACTATGTTAGTATATAATGTATTGTATCATATATTTTTTTAAAGGATGTATTGTATCATATTATTAGTATAGATTTATAGTATCTATCTTAAAAGCTTAATTTCTGTTAGTTAAATACTATATAAAAATAGAATTCTAATTCTTTTATTTTTATATTATATGACATTTTTTTAGTATTCATATAAAAAAATGTGCAATTCCTAACAGAGCAAAACAGTGAATTAACTTAAAGCTTGAGTGACACATATTTGTCCAAAAATGTCTCAACAGTTGGGACTTATAACTTTCTTATTTATATACATATTTTTTTTTTTTTTTTGTAATCTCCCAAAGTAAAACTTGTTTGCCAATACTTCCCATCGAGTCTAACTAAACTGGTTTTGCCCAATTATCGTTTGTAATATGGGCATATATATTCTTCAAGTTCGGCCCTGAGGCCCAAATCTTGTTTTCACTTATGGTTTGGAGGCCTTTGGTATGTACACCCCCATAAAGATACGTTTTTGTTATGTATCTCTCAGTAATAATTAAGTTTTATGTGGTAGTCTTTTATGTTATTGTGAAATAATTCCATATCATCGTAATCGTTATTATAAATTAGTAAATTTTGTATGGATCAATGCTATAAGCTTTATTCTAGTGGGTATTGGAGGTATGATTTGAAACAGTTTGGAATTATTGGGTTTTGCGGCTATACAACTAGTCTTCATGCAGAGTTATTGGCCATCAATCAAGGTTTACTCTTGGCGTGGACTCTTGGCATCAGGTATCTCATTTGCGAAACCGACTCAAAGCTGGTTGTGGATCTCATAACAGCAGGAGTCTTGCCCTTTCATGCTTCTCCCTTAGTCAACCATATTCACAGTTTAGTTCCTAAGGAGTGGAATGTCTCTATTAATCACACTTTTAGAGAGGGGAATAATTGTGCGGATCTCTTGGCTAAGAGAGGTTCTTCTTCTTTTGTTAAGCTTGATATTTTGGAGGAGTTCCCTTTCTGCTCTTAATCTCTTTTGTTGGATGCTTGTAGTATTCTCCATGTGAGACCTAAGTGTTTTGTGTTTGTTGATATTTCTGAGTGATAAAAAAATAGTAAACTTTCTTATAATCATTTAATATTCTAACTTTCTCTTTGATTTTCATCTCTTTCTTTACTCTATCGTTTTCTAACTTTCTGTTACATTTACTACAAGTTTATTTCATGAACATTCGAGTGTTGAAGATATTCAAATAAATTTTAATCAAAAGAAATTAGTTCAGGTTCAGTTTTAGCTCCCATCCAGGTTTCACGTTCCAGGATATTCAAGCTTAATTGGCCGAGGAATAATTTGATAAAATTAAGATACGGGCTATTTATTTGCTTCGACTGTTTGGTGGATTTGGTGATGGAGAAATTGATGAGGAAATATGGGATATCTCTCATCATGTCATCAATAATTAATATAAATCTGCTATCTAATATAGTATAATATTAGGATATTTACATTATATCTATATATCTATCTATATATAGATAAATATATAGATATATTTCTAATAGATTCTAAGGGAATTTTTTAAAATTCTTTTATTTAATGTTTAGTAAACAAATATTAAATTTTAATTGATTCTTTGAATCTCGACAATCGACTAAAAATTTGTTATTATGATTTCGAGTGCTGTATGGAGATTTGGTTCTTGTTGAACGTGTGAGCTTGGTAGTGCACGTGATGGCTCTCTTTCCTTGAGTCTCCTTTTGGGAAGTTGCAAGTTAAACCATTGATCATTGATGGAATTAAGCTGCCTTCCTCAGTCTTTTCGGATAGGAAACTGAGATCATGCAGCAGCTAGCTAGTTGGAAAGTGGGGTTTTCTTCATTTGATGGTACTACTACTGCTGATGCCACAAAAGCTAAAACTTTAGCTTTGCTGCATATGGACAGGCCCAAGTAGCTAGATCGAAACAATTATGAAGGATTTTAATTATTTTACACCCATTTTACCACTCATTTTATACCCCATAAAGGGTGTGAAAAAAAAATATATTAACCTGGTACTAACACCGTGTTACGTACCACACTACTGCAGCCTATCCAGAACGTGATATGTTGCTCACCCAAGCCATGCGGGTTACGTTTGATTTAGCTTAAAAATATGGAACTAAAATATCGCCCATTAAGTTAATTATGGTGTAAATGTTACGAGAGATTGGTTACATGAAGGCTTTTATTTTTTTGCTTCTCAATAAGTTTGAAGAAGATATTGAGGAACGTACGTCTTGATAATCAATTGTCATTCCTCCGATACTAAATCTAGCTTCTATGGCAATGTCGTGTATTAATAATTCTTTCAGCCCCCTTGCAAATCTTGGTAGAATAGAATCTCTGAAACCCCGTGGAGTGGAAAAGCTTCCTATTGGGTTAGGATTCAAATTCTCTCGTTAGGTGTCCAACTAGTTGAAAATGTATAATAGTACTCGCTACGCTGGGTTAATTAGTGAAGGGCAACCTAGCTAGGAGCTGAGGCACATCAATATTGCCGCTAGTGGCAAGGGGCCTATAGGTTAGGAAATTGACTACCAAGGTATGTAAATAAAATAACATTAAAAAGAAATAGACAAATAATGTATTATAAAATTGAAGTCCTAAACTTCTAGAGTTCTGGGTCAAGAATTAAGACGCCGCTGAGTTCGATCGATCTATCTATTTCCGATCTAAACTTGAATGAATGGGCTGGAACTACGGCATGGGAATAATTTATGCAAATGTACACAACATCAAGTACTAAAATATTTATACTTGAAGATATTTACAATTTATGCATTAAAAAAGATGACTAACACACAGATACATTTTAAAAGAGGACATCTGCCAACAAAATATAAAAATAAAAATAATCTTTTTACTGAAAAAGTATTTGTTATATGAAAATATAATATTTTTTTGTTATAAAATTGTTGTTATGCATCACTTAAATTGAAATATTGAGGAAATGTCCCTTCTCCCTGTAGAACAGTATGAGTCCAAACACTGCTTAAGTTCCTATCGTGAGCAAGAGATATTAGCTAGATTCCCTAGGCCATCTTACAGTTACATATCATTTCAGCATGCTCATTTTGTTTTCGATGTGAATTAGGTGCTCAATGTTTTCAATATTGTGAAGTATCTGAAAAGATATATATATATATATATATATATATAGAGAGAGAGAGAGAGAGAGAGAGAGAGAGAGAAATAAAAGCAGCAATATTCTGTGCATGGACCAAAGTTAATTTCTCAGAACCAATAGATAGAACTAGGTTGAACACATATAAGCACTAAACCACGGACATACATTAAATCATTAATCACCTAAAGCCAAGTAAAGAATCCCCCTCTCTTCTAGATCATTATACCAGATATACACAATATATTCCCATTCTCACCCTATCCAAAACAAAAATCATCACAAAGTTAACAAAAATGAAACCAATATTAGTTCCTTTCTTTAAGGACAGCCTCATACCCAGTAAACCCTCTACCCCACCTAGCTAATCACAGCTAGTAGTACATTACAAGATAAGAAAAAAGAAAAACGAACGTCATCGCATATGTACATAACAAAATGAAAGACCAACTTACTTAACTATGGAGAAATTCAATTCAACACAAAGGATTTCCATAGAGAACACTACTGCGCAGCAACTGTGAGACGATGAGAGAAGAGGATCCGAGGTTCCTCTCAGAGCAATATATGCAATTCTTTTCCCAACGACCTTGACACATAAAACCAACAGGGCTGAAGAGAAATTTATATATATTTGCAGGATGCAGCTGACATGATCACTCCGATCCAAACTCCTCTCACCTTTAGCTTTCCCATTTTCTTACAAGTATCACTTTTCCTCCTTTTTCATTAAATTTTGATGTAATTAATTAAGTAAACCAAAAACCCATTTTGCCCCAAAAGAAAGAAGAACAAAAAGAAAAAGAAAAAAGTAGCAGCAACAAGACAGAAGGGGGAGACAAACTTGAAAACCATACTTCTTGATTCGATTGGATTTGTATTTTTCTAGATCAGAGAAGTGACTGATGAACCAATATTAGCAGCTTGATCGTTCCAAACACCCAAAGCTGTTGCTGCTGAATTATTCCAATAAAGCGAAGGATCGTACAAGCCCACATGCTGGATCTGGCTTTGGCAAGCACCACCATTATTCCATTCCAACCTGTTATTTTGTCCTAATTCTACTTTCACTTCTTTTAAGGCCACCATCCCTGCCTCACTGCTAAGATCACTTGCCATTTGCAACTGCTCTAGTGGGGTTAAGCCTAAGCCATGCTGGAAAGTGTTGCTGCTATCAACACCATCTTTCATGAACTTCTGTTGAAGCAAAGAAGAGCTCAAAAGAGAAGACATAGCTGGAGTAGTAGTGGATGTATAACTTGAAAGAAGCGTATTGTTTGAACCAAACCCGTTTCTGTAACCGTTATTATCACTAGCTTCATTGGACAAAACCCCGGATGAAAAACCTAATCCAAGGGCATTATTCAGCTGAAGATCAAACCCGGAGCTGGAGATTCTAGAACCGAACCTAGAGAACAATGGAAGATTCACATCGTTAGAGCCACTTGGTAAGCCATAAAACAAAGCGTTGATGTGATTTGAGGTTGAAGCAGTGTCGATCTGGGGTTGTAGTGGAGCAGGAGAAGAGTTAGAAGAATTTTTAGAAGCAGCAGTGTCAATGGCAGCAGAAGAAGGGTTTGTCGTTATTAATGGACGCTTGACACGCTTGTTTCTTCTGCAGCCTCCACCAACAGGAACGTTTCTGAGGGTTCCACCTCTTGTCCAATAGCGCTTGCAGGCTTTGCAGAAGTGCCGTGGTTGAGACAAACTGTAGTTGTTGTAGTAGCAGAACTTGGTGTTTGATGAGTCACAACGAGGGCACTTGAGGGCTTCTTGTTGTTGTTGTTGTTGCTGCTGCACAAGCTGATCTTGACCTGGTTTTTCCAATACCTTATTGTTGTTGTTGTTGTTGTTACTACTTCCACCGTTGGAACCCATCAAGACCTTGTGATCATCCACCTGATGATGAAAATATTTAGAGGGTAAGAAAATTAATAAAAATATACAAAGTAAGGGAGATCCAGTTTAAGGTGGCGTTGTTCTAGGGTATGATAACAAAACACACAGTGGAGATATTCTCTTCCAAAAGCAAAGCAACAAAATTGCACTGGTCATGTATTTGTCTAATTAATAAGTGTGTGAGAGAGAAATGGAGAACCTGTGGCCATTGGTTTGTCGTTGGAGGGATGGCTACCATTTTCTCACAGTTAGCCGACATTTTGCTTGTTCGAAGGAATCCTTGAAAACAAAGAGTAAACAGACAAAGAACAGATATATGATACTCGCTAGCTTGAAGGTTTCAAATAGTAATGTAATGTGATGTGATGTGAGCTTTAACTGAGGGAGTGAGAAACTCAAAATTTGAAGTTGTCGATCACCATATAGCTAACAATTCATGAACTTAATTATTTAACTACTGTAGGATGATAATATATATTAAATTCGTCTTACTAACCATTGTTATAAACAAAATAATCGAAGTTCTTTTTTTATTTATTTATTAAAAACCACCGCATGTAACGCATTAATAATATTAAATATTATATTTTTATTTTTTATTCGTTTTTAATTTTCAATCGTTACCCTGAAGGATAGTCGTCAGCAAAATTAGTTGCTTTACTGTAAAGAAAAATTGTGTAGTTGCACGTACAACGTAGTTTGATTTCACGTGGCGAGTTTGCTTTAATACTGGAATCTAGATTTAGATTAGATGATTACTAGTTAAACAATTATGATTTTTTTACATTCCAAATTTTAATTTTGTATCATCTTATGCACTTTTCTTTTCTTTTAATCTTACAAGATTGCCTCTAAAAAATGTCTTAATTAGGAAAGGAAAACAAAAACAAAAACTTGAATAAGATTGAATTAAATTAATGCAGATACTAAAATGATTTTAATTAATATCAATGTAGTATTAATGTAATTTTATTTAATTACAGAATCAATCAATAAAAAATTATTATAAAAATTAACAAACTTACACTACCAACCATAATTTATAAATTAGTTTTATAAATTAGTTGAATAAGGTTTAGCTTATAAATTAATGGAATAAGCTATCATATACTTATAATTTACTCAAATAAATTATAAAATAACTTAAATATAGCATGCCAAATGCACTCCTAACAAACAAAATAAAATCCAAGAGGCAATGGTGGTACAGCAAAATTGAGAGTGATTGAAAAATGAAAAGCAAGAGCCAAGAAGCACAATATAAGTATACATGATGTATACTTTTTTTTATTCATCAAAAGTATACAGGAAAACGTAATATTTAAAATAAAAATAAAATATTTATTCTGGTAAAAAATATTAATAATTTTCAATAATTAAAATCTTTAAAATGTGTCTGAGAGTTACAGGAACCATCAGTATTCAGTCATTTCAGTAGACGCCGGCTCCGCGCATTACTACCTAACATTCCCTCGTAGTTGTACAGACTACAGAGAGAATCTTATAAATAGGTACGAAGAGGGAATCCCCAAAAGCCCAATGCCCTATAAGAGGAAAAAAACTCCATTTCAACGTTGTTCTAATTAGTAGTGATTACTAATTGCTGTAGTAATTTTAATGCAAAAATACAACAATTAGATTTTTAAAGTGTTACATAGTTATGTTACTTCTTTGGCCAAGAATACTAATGTGAAATTTCAACTTAACCAATATATGAGAAAACATGCCATTCGTATCAACCATAATATACTAGTATGTAGACTAATAGACCATATTATGAGTATTATTACAGATAAAACCTTTTTCTTTTATACAGGGATTAAAAAGGGTGAGACTATTGCATAAATTATTAAACAGAAACCTATGGTATCAATTTTGAGACTTTTAATTAGAATACTTTGTATTAAAAATTTAATAAGAACAATTATTATCTATAATGATTTTATCCAAGTTAGCTTGAATCAATGAGATGATTATTATAATATGCAAACATCGGTGAATTAAAAAAATAAAAAATAAAAAGAAGGAAAACTGAGAAGTGAAAACTACATATATTTGTGTTGTCATGGACCAAAAGTTTCCAAATGAAAGGGGCAAAAAGCCATCATCTTAAGAACCTAGGAAGGCCGCACTTTGCTCTTAAGAACCTCTTGCTTTGCTATGTTCGTTGTTTCTCCTCTCCCACGTAATTTGGCCACGACATTTTTTTGGTTTATTAAATTAAATACTGGATATATAAAAACTTATTATGAAATAATCATTAAAAAATTAATGTTTTATTTTTAAATTATTAAATTTCTTTAAAATGTGAAATGCTTCTTAATATTATATTGCTTGGTAAGAATTCATAATTTTTTTAATCAAAGGTAACAAAACCGTTAATGGGGGTGTCAGAAAGAGACAGAGAAAGGGCTTGGAAGAGTGAGGAGATGGAGCCTTGAGGTGCAGAATCATGTGGTGGCAGCTCAGCTTCTAAGGAAAAGGAATTAAAGTGAGATAAAGCTAAGCACAGATGGGGAACAAATGGATTTTGTAGTCTCCCAAGGGATCTTCTACTCCTCTCAACTTCCCATCATTATTCTTCAGCTGTTCAAATCTATTTTATTAAACTTTGATTTTTGGTAATTGAAATATTACTAAACTCTTGCTTTTATAAGCATATGTCAGGCATAAAATCATTAAAAAATAAGGAGAAGAAGTGTATATAAACGTTTAGACATACATTATGTAAATAAAATTTTCATATGAATATAAGTTAATTCAAACACGGCAGTATAGATAAATGTAAGAAAATTACAAAATAATAATCTTTATTATAACAGAGGGTACGTATGAACTGAATTTGGAATATTGACACTATTGTATATTCACCGATTGAAAACCAATCTACTAGCTAGTAGTACTATTATTGTGTCATAAGAAACAAATTTAGACCACTTAATCTATATTTATCCATAACAGGTGAATATCTTAATTTTAGGGATGTTTAACACCCTTCAAAAACCATATTTTTACATTTACATTTATTGGTTTGTACCAAGTTATTTAGCCAGACTTAAAAACTATCTCTATTAAAATACCTTAAGAAAACTATCTCTTTTAAAAACTAATTCTTATCTCATCTGAATTTCACATAAAAGCAGTCTTTGAAAAATCCAATTGGAATTATTATTTTTTCCTTTCTTTTAATTAGAAAAGGCAAACTGTATGTTAATTGCTGTAAAACTCACATTATGTATGGCCGTGTTCAAGAAAGAGTTAGATCCATTATATATAGAGCCTTACAGAGTTATATAATTACCTTACCTTTACAAAAGAGGATAATTTCACAACTAGAACATGTCACCTTTTTTTTTACAGCACTAGAACACACTAAGACTCTCCTTCAAAAGGGTGAGATATAGAGAAAAGTTTTTTTTTTCTTTCTAGAATCTAATCCCAACCTTATCCTAACTAAAAATGTGTAGAGATTATTTCTAAATTTCGAAGGTCTATATATTAAGTATGTATTTGATTTTATATTGAATGATCTAGAATCAAATTAAAATACCAATTAATTAATGTGATATACATTTTTAGTTCTATATTGAGAAATTAATTATGAGTTTAAAATTGATTTATGAATTGAAGCAACTTTTAATAATTTTTATGTTAGATACTTTTATTATAAAATTTTATTATTAACTTACTTTTATAATAAAAATATCTAAACATAATTCACATCATTTCAAAATTAATTTTAACTAAATCAATTTTTAAAAATTAATATTTCAATTTTAAAATCAATTTTCTCTAACACCCATTTAAACACACACTCAGTCATAAAAGGTAAAAAATTTATATTGTAGTGTCATGGTTTACTTTAACTATTTAAATAAAATAATAGTCAAAAGAACCATTCATATATCGAAAATATATGTTTACATAAAATCATTGTGTAGAAAAATTGAACATTAGAATCAGTTTTAAATTTATTTTAAACAAAACTGATCGACCTTATTTCTGAACCAATTTATTTTTATACGAATTTAAATAACTAGGATTTAGAAGAATAAATAGACATGCACTGACACTGCAATTTGTGTACATCAATTACTTACAAACAGTCATGTATGAAATAAATTATTTATTTTTATAATATTTATGTTAAAATTTATACTAAAAATGATTTCTAATTTAGTATATAGTATAAAAACTTTTACACAGAAAATATAACTCTATGAAACTTAATTTATGTACTGTTGTTTTATTGTGTTTAAAAACACCTTTTGTTGATTGGTTGTAGTGAAGTTAATAAACTGTAACCGTGATGAGCATATATAAAAAATAAACCCTAACCATGATGAATTTTCTTAAAATATTAATAAGTCGAATCTTGAAGGCATTAACACTAGAAGGGCTTATTTAATCATAGTACCTATCTATACCGGAAAAAAAAATTGAAAATTGACTGACACACCATTGGACTCTTTGTTAATTGCTTAATTTCGCGGTTAGACACCTTTATTTGATGACATTTAATGTAGAGATCGAAGAGAGTGAGTGGTGTGTTTGTTACAATGCGAATTAACAAAAAAAAAAAAAACATGGGAGACTACAGGATGAGTGAGTGAGAATATATATATATATATATATATATTTTGTGTGAGACTATATACTTGCCTATAGTGACAAAAGTCAATTTGATTTTTTTTTATTTTTATATGTAGTTGCAGATCTGGTATGAACTTCTACATTTTTTGTTGAGTGTAAATTTTATTCTCCTTCTAACGGGATTCTTTGACACCTATAAGAGCTAGTTCGGTAGTTATAACTGAAGAAACTATACTTGTGATTTGAACTAGTGGAGTAATCCTCTAAATGGAATTTTGGTGACAATCTCAGCATGTTATTAGTATCCTATCCAATAGAATTGAAGATTACCTGTTAAAAAACCCAAAAATTTAGCATAATAAAGTTATTCAAAGATTTTATGAGATTTGAAAGTGATTAATTAATAGCATTATATAGATCGTTTACACTCTCAGTACACGTACTATTTACTCTTAAAAGAATATGATAATACTGTGTCATGGAAGAGAAAATCAAAATATAGTTGTAACAAGATTGGTTAGGTCTATTAATCTATTTTATTTGTGATTATCCTATAACATAGCATTGTTAAATTTTTGAGTGACAAGAGAAGTGCAGAATCACTTTTGAGAGTTAGGGATGGAGGTGGAAGTGGGTCCTCCATACCCACACCCACTACTCGGTCGGGACCCATCACCGGCGGACAAGAGATTCTAATTTGGCAAGCATGAAAGAAACCCAACGCGCACGTTAAAGGGAAGAGAACCCTGTAGGCTGTAATTCTGCAAACAGATAGAGAGATAATGCTTAGGCCTTAGGGGGACCAAAGCATCAACCCATCAAAACCTGACAGCAATGCACCCTAAACAATGTGCAGACAAAGATCTCACTCCCTTCATTTCAGATTCACTTTTCTTTTCTTTTCTTTTTTTTATAAAAAAATTTAAATGAATTGAATCTTTAATATTCATAATACTTAAGTCAAATCTCAAGACTAAAATAATATTTATAAAAATACTTATAAATTATCAATTAATAAGTTTTCATATCAACAACAAAATCAAATTCCCGTCTTTTTAAAATATGAATGTTTGTTCCTTAGCCATTTTATCAACCAATGTTGTTGGTTAGATTTATTTTATTATTGCCTCTCACTGTTTTTTGCTTGGAAAATTTTCATGTCTGCAACTCAAATTACCTTTTTGCCCTCCTTGTTTTTTGTCCTTTTCCTTCCTAGGCTCTCGGCAACACTGACTAGTTACTATTCCCTCCTGATATGTAAAAGGCACGCTTTTGTCCAAGCAAAGGGTGCCCGAATAATTCTATTTCTTTTCTTTATCATCCCTGTGCACAATGTTTATGCTAAAAAGATGAAAATTAATGGATATTGTCCGAATCACATATTACTGTGAACTCACATATCTATGCATGTCCTCCTGTACTTTGTGCACAGACCATCATGCTGTCTTGTAATCCAAAAAGAGAAATTATTTCTGTACATTGTACAACAAAGTTTAGATAGAAGGAAAGAGAAGAGAAAAATGTGTAACAAATCTAGTGCTTAATTTGATGAATAAAGAGAGAACCAAAAATAATGTCAATAAAAGTGTTATAAGGAAAATGTTGTGGGAATATTGTAATTTAGATCACACAAGAGGGAAACAAATGCTAACGATATATATTAGGGTTCATGGTGGGTTGAATAGGGCAATTTTGATGGCAAGAAAAGATGAGGATTTTGATGTGAGTTTCCCCCGGCCATAGTTCAACTCGTTGACAACCCATTTAGGTTCGAAATCAAGGGAATAATTCCTAAATCATACGATTGCTTTGTATATCTTTAAATGTTGGAGCTTCGTAGAAAAATGGATGCCATGAAGGTAGTAGTATGACACTTTAGGGTGTGATTCACCAGCATTTTGCCATGCACGTCATCACTCCCAGAGCCAATTCCAATGAACCATATTAATTAAAACAAAAAGTCTTAGCCTATTCAATATACAACAATGTTAAAATATCAACGCTATCCACTTTGATATTGCTATCAACAACAGAAAACAAAAGTGGCTAAAAGTTAACCAATTAACTGTTGCATCCATTATTTTTTCTCCTACTTTGAGTCTTGTTTTTATGGGTGTATCCATGATATTTTAGTCCGTGATTAATATCTGAAGATAATGATATCTATTTAAGGGTATGAAATCCTTCTCAATATATGTTGTTTCATACATGCATACAGACTTAAGTATTAAACCTTGATGACATGTTTAGAGGATAAAGTTCCCTACTAATTAATCATACCACAATACTTAACTATATGTATTTGTAATATTACTTTGTGATTTCCATCATAATATGGTTTTATTTTATTTTAAAAAAAGTATTATAGTTTTATTGGAGAACCTTAATTGTTACACTTTTTATTTTATTTTAAAAAAAAGTATTATAGTTTTATTGGAGAACCTTAATTGTTACACTTTTTATTTTATTTTAAAAAAAGTATTATAGTTTTATTGGAGAAATTATGTTACTGAGGTTCCTGTTTTTCGTATTGTTAATTGCTAACAAATCTAAATCAAGGTGTGGCAACATAAAATGAGCCACTTGAAAATAGTGGACAGTAATTAATAGAGAATAGTGAACAGTCACACCAGGGAATTGGACCACAGGCATGCACCAAGCATAGAAAATTCCAGTGTACGGTCTTTTGATACAGAATCTATCACTAAAATTAAGTCACGTTTGGTTCAGACTGTTTCTTAAGGAAGTTTTAACACCCTTCAATCCCGTGGTGTCTGAGAATGTTGGCGAGGGATTATTTTACAGTATTATAATACGTACTGCGATATGTCCTACACCACTACTATTTTAATATTTTCCTCTTTCCCTTGGAATCCTTTTGTTTGAAGATTCTTCCACTTTGACAATATTAAGAGACTAATTGGTATTATTATAAGTATGAAAGTGAATAAATAAAAAATCCAAAGGATAATGATCGCAAGCAACCTGTCAACAGCTCTTATTTGCAAATTAAATATGAAATTTCTGTTTCAGTATTATTATATGATTAATGACTATCTAAATGATAACACCTTCGTAATTATTTGTTTACTCAAATTCCCTTCGTTTGTATTTTTCTTCTTGTCTGTTATATACAGTTGTTGCGAAGCAGATATATGGCGAGAAAGCAATTTTCAGTGCGTGATTATTTTAGTACCATCAGTCAGCTATGGGCCCTGATTATGATTTTCAAAGAAATTGTATTCAAGTAAGGTCCACAAACCTCTTACACTACAACGTTTCCTAGAAAAATCAACATAAGTTGTAGGGTGTAATCCTTTCTAAATCAGTAGTTAATCACCCTCGATCAATTATCATTTACGATTAATTATTTTCCATGTAGTGACTGAATTAGATGCAATATCTATCTCAGTTGTTCCCCTGATACTTCAACTTCCTTACCAAATTATCCCAAAACAAGTATGATGATTGACAGGAAGCTAATATCACGAGCCCATTAAAAAAATTTTAAGGTTTTAATTTAATATACTTTTTGTGTTCATAATTTACCTCAATTTGATTTTATTCTCTATACTAAACACCTCATGATTTTTAGTTCTTATAATAATAATTTCATTCTGTTTGAGTTTTGGTGTCTGCCACCAGCAATATGCCACATATGTATTCTATAACAGATAAACATCAAAAGTAATGTTTAATAAATTATAATGACCGAAATTTAAATGGAATGAAAATATAAGAATCCAAAATAGCTAAACTTCTAGAGTATAGAGACAAAAATAAAAATCTAGGTAAATAATAGAAACAAAAAATTATAATAATGAACCACGAAGAGTGCGCTTAGATTATGTGAATCTGCTGAGAACTACGGGTACTAAAAGCCAAATTTTATGACTAGCTAATAACTACAGGGATAGGAACATAAAATCTTTGAAAGTAACGGAAATCAGATATTCTAGTTATGTTGATAGCTTTGGGCAATTAAAATTTATAGTTATCACAAACAATTACTATTTACTGGTACCAGTGCTGCCTAGCTAGTACAAACACGAAGCTATAAGCTATAATTACATGTCTCGAGTCATCTCTGCAATGGACAATTTGGAGATTTTATACAGAGCAAGATATATCTTGCATAGAGCCTCAAAATTGGTTAACACACAACACAAAAGACTCGTCTAATTAAGTTCATCATATCTGACATGAACCAAGCAGAGTTACTATGATTGGTTTCGTACCTGATAAGAAAATCCACATCCCAGATTCACATGTTCCCTACTTTTCATTTAACATTATGCAAACACATTGCATTCTCTTTCTTTATCATTCCCACAATAATTATACCCTTAGTTAGAAATGCGCTGGACTAGTGATTTGAACCATAGAAGGTTGATTTGGAGATATTGGTGTGACATCTAAAGAGAAAAATAGAATAGAAAATTAGTTGTTAAAGTGCTTTGGATACGTGCAAAGAAAAAAATAGCGATCAATAAACTGGGTAAATAACATAATATTTAGTTCTTTAAGAAGGAATCGAGAGAAATAAAAAATTGAAATTGGAGGAAATTATTAAAAAGAGTTTCATATAGTGAATAACATCCCTAAAATCATCATTATTTTTAATCAAGTTTAATAGCTGATCCATGTAGCCTTCTAGCCGAACTATGTAGAATATAACTATTGTTGGAGGATACCAGTAATTAAAGAGAGTGTATGTGCCAAAGGGCAATAGAAAAAGAAACTCTTGTATGAGTTGTATCATTGTTATTAATTGAGAATAATCTTGATGAGTTGAAATTTTGAAAATTTTCTGTACAGCTGAAGTTCTATATTTGGTAGAGGACACAAAAATTTCATATACTACGGATACATGCACTTGGTCTTAGCTGCATGTTTACAACATACACCAATCATATGTCAAACATATATATCTGTTCATGAAGCACCGTTCATAGTTTTGAATGGTCCACTACAAGAGGCTGTTCTTACCTTCCTATTGACGATACGTGCCAATTTTTCTACCTCAATAATGGAATGAATTTTTCCATCTCATGAGTTTGATAAAATAAAACCTCAAAACACTCCTTATCAGCAATTGTTGATCAGAACACTCCACTACATCGGTCTAAACTAATAATAATTAAAGAGAGTATATATTGAATGAAGTGTTTCTGTTTTGCATATCAACTAAAGAAAAAGAAAAAATAATTTGAACCTTTTCTGTCCTTGGCCGATGAAACGAATTAATCATGTTAAGATATTATATTGGCATCTCTGCATGCTCAAACTTCTCATATTGCTTCAACCAATTAACTGAGTCCTGTTTGTTACTTCGGCCTTAACCTATTGGTACAGACATGAATAATTTGAATTTGAGGTTTGGTATCATTGGACTATAACATTGTGCGCTTTACATTATATAAGCTAGCTACCACTTCCTTTTCGATCGTCTTTGAATTAATTATTTATTTATTTACTTTCTGTCCCAGAGAATCATTTCCGGATCATAATGTAGGACTATGATTAATACCTTACAAAAAGCATCTGTAGAGGAATGATTAAACACAATAAATCCCACCAGCTTTCCCTCCTACTGTGTAATCGTTACAGCTATTCCTCACTAGGAGTGCCACTGTTTCACCACCAATTTTTCTTGTACCTTCTACTTCGTTCTTACCTTAATTATTCATTATTTAATGGAATAATAATCCTTCACAGTTCTATGGAGTTTAATTATTTGAAAATCATTACATGAATTCTAGATTTCAATTCATTAAATTATTTTGTTTTATATTCATGATGAAGTTATATACATTTTATCACTTTTGATAATATTGTAATTTGTAAATGATTTTATTTTCATTTTAAAGTAAAACAAATCATAAAAAGATAACAGTATAAGTAAGGAAAACATTGTCAATTCTACTACCTAACAAGTGTTTAGGTAGAATAACTCCTGTGCATGATAAATTAAACATATACCTGTGCAAGTTTGTAAAACTAATTTCACCTGATGTGTCTGATAATTAAGTTTTGACTTTTCTACGAACTGAGTCAATATATACCTATTCCCTGATAATTACATCATAGCATATATAATTGCTGGTTTATCGTATGGGACAGTTTTGGGATCGGGTTCTCAATCACTCACAAACCAACTTCCGTATATAATAAGAACACAATTTAACAATTGTCCGATCATGATAATGATAGTGAAAACGCTATAGTATTTTTTTTCTCCCCATTCTTATAAAGGAAACCTTTTTGCCCTATAACTATTGAAATTCCCACTTGATATATAGCAATATAGCGGGTACCCTCCCAAAATTTGAAAAATGGGGCAAGGAGCAAAGCGACATTTGTGCAACAAATAAAATATTCAATACTGGAAGAGGTTGGGGAGCTCTAGGAACCAAATTCTATGCTTGGATATTAAGAAATGAGAGAATGTTGGGCCAATGATATACCCATATGAAAAGCTGCATGATTTATATATAGGTGGCTGATTATTGTGAATTAACAACTTACAGAACGCAATTTAATCTGGAGAAAGCCATTAATCTAGCCGTGTTAAGCTAGCAACTTGAAGCACCATAGTACTATATTAGAAGATAATGGGGTCCGCAAGTCAGCACACCTTTATCAACATGGCCTACCAAATAGAAAACTCTCCTTTTATCGATATGACCACACACAATAGAATTTAAAGAATAGAAGAGGAGTATTAATGAAGTAACTGATTGTATTACCAACAAGATTTAATATAGTTGATAAATTATTGGATTATTTAAATATGTTAATAAAGATTTAATTTTTTAATAGAGATACCTTAAGGAAAAAAAAAACTCATTTTATTCTATTTGATTAAAATTTTAATGTTGTGTCATCACAAGTGACAACTTTCTCTCGAACATGCGACTTTCATGTTATTAACGCAACGTTTCAACCAACTAAGCTAATAGGTCAATTATATTAAAAAATAATTAATGTTGATACATATAACACTAAATTTTTTAATGTATATTTAATACATATATAAGTTTACATAATAAATTTTATAATAATTAATTTTGATATAATAATTAAAGTATTTTTTACATATAAAAATCATAGATTTGAATAAAAATTATAGTCTTAAATAAAAATTTATGAGTTTATTAAAAAATATCAGACCTGTAAATACAGATATAATTTATGAGTTTATTAAACCTTCAAATTTGTATTAAACTTATGATTTTCATTTAATCTATGATTTTTATATATAAAAAATACTTTAATTATTATATTAAAATTAATTGTTTCAAAATTTATTATGTAAACTTATATATGTATTAAATATAATTAAAAATTTAGTGTTATATGCATCAATATTAATTATTTTTTAACATAATTGATCTATTAGTTCAGTTGATTGGAGCGTTACATTAATGATTTGATGAATTTGTAAGGTCTTTACGGATTGCGAATCCGTATATATGAAACTTATAATAACGCGAGGATATTTTCGAAAATGCATTGTTCATGCTGGGTATATTAAAAATTTGGCTTGTGTATAACGCTTATCCAAGATATATAGTGGTTTAAAATTTAAATCAATATAATTGGGTCGCTTCACCTATTTTTGATCAATATTGGGCCACTGTAATGATGCAGCCTTATCTACTATTTACTTGGATTGGGCCTAATGCAACTCACTTAAAAAAATACAGTGATTGGTTTATAAATTCCGAACAAAACGAAAATATCAATTTATTGTGAATGATGCATTAGTGCATTTATTGTGCTTTACGGATTGTTAGGTATTCCGAAAAAAACGAAAAGATCAATTTATAGTAACTTTACTTTTAATTTCTTTATAATATTGTTATTTGTATTTCTTAGCTAGTTAAAAAATAAACACTTTAAATTATTATAATAGACTCATTACATGTTAATATCTCATACTTACTTAAAAATTCATTTAACATGAATTTATAACACATTAGAAGGAAAAGAAATTTTACTTTCTACTTACATGTCATTTTAATTTGAATTAAAAGAGACATAACAAGAAAACAATTTAACTCATTATGGAAATAACAAAATAATATATTTTTTTTTATTATACAACTATAAATATCTTTTTTAAATTTTTTGGACCGCTTTTAGCTATGGGTCCTAGACTGTCACACTCTGATCTATGCCTAGGGTCGATCCAATAAAAGTGATTAATTAAATTTTTGATAGAAATTACTGATCAACAAAAGTTAGTAAATACTTCAAACTAATATTACAATAATGATAAGGTAGGTTAGGTTAATATTATTTTTACAAGTTAAATAAATGTTAAATCAGTATATTAATTTGTTTAAAATAAAATAGAAATGATACTTTGCAGTTTTAAGAAAATAATAATCAAACTTAGTTAATGAATAACCTCATGTCCTTATTGAAGAGAATTAAGAAGATGGTAATAAATCAATAAAGATTGGTTAAATTGATGAGTAATATGTAAATATTATTGTAAGTGTTTAATGAGTTTCGAGGCATATTCTAATTATAATGAATTCTCATACCAAACTCACTTAAACTTTTAATAAAAAAAAATGGTGACAACATAAATCAGATACAACTAACAAATAGAAAAAAATTAAATGTGATAAAAGGCAAGTAGTAAAGACAATAAACTTTTAACTTATATCAAATTAGACAGGTATAAGATTCTATAAACTTTTAGTTTTCACTCTTTCAAATGTCAGATGCTAAAATTTGGAATAAAATCATATGGAAGATTGATAAAGTGTCTTTAAGATGATTTAACTTATGCGAGTAAATATTTAAGTGAGAAAGGAAAATTTTATTTATAATTAGTTTAAAAGATCACAGAGCTCCTTTAATTGGATTGATTGGCTAATATATTATAAATTTTTCATTTTGCATAAAAATGTTTATATATATCATAATTAAGTTTAGTTAATATTTTATCTTTTCAAATAATTAAAAACATAAAAAATAAATCAATTACATACTATTAAACAAATTTTCAAATAACCACGAGATTGATACGTGGTTTAACATCCCATTGTATTTATATGTGAAAAAATAATTTATTTATAAGAAAAACTGGTGTTTAATTATTTTCATGTATAAAATTTCTCCGAACTGCCGCAATCACACACTGCAAGGGAATTATCCAATGAATTCATGAAAATGCATAGACTTTGGCTCAGGAAAAAAAGAAGGAATTCCCTGACAAGACATATTAGCCATGAGGTTTAAGTGCTCCCTCACATGTGACGATTCCACTGGGTTTTGAATCCACGTTATCTTTGGTGGCGAACATATTCTGTGTCAATTCCATTGATGATACCGCAGAAGCAAAACAAACAAAAATGTCGGTCATCAAATGGTTCTTGGTTCACATCTATATTCGTTCATGTGATCGAATTCAAAGTTTTAGAGAATTTGATTCGCCATTACATCGCTATTGGATGCAAATACATGAACTATGCATTGTTATGTCAGCAACGGGTTCAATTTATCTGTCATCTATTCTATTTTATTCCGTTTAATTAATAATAATAGATTTATCACATGTTTGCTAAAGATTAACTAATAAAACATCTTTTTATAAAAAAAACATGGTGAATCTATCATTATCATTATATTCCACAATATGGAGGTGAAACATTCAACGTCTCTGTACACACGATTTTGAAGAAAATAAAAAACAAGAAGATATTAGTTGATATCAAGGTTAGTATGATATGAAGTGGTACAATAATGTTTCTGACTTTTGCATTTGTAACCAGTGGATATTTCACTAATAATATCATACACCAATGAAATATATTAATTTACTTTATTAATAGAACTATTTGTTTTTTAAACAAAAGAATTATTATTATTATTATTACTATTATTTATTAATATAATATATATTATACTATTCGTACAGGTCTAAATTTATAACGTGATTTTCATTAAACTTTAAGTCATTTTAGTTAGTTTTTAATTTCTTTATTAATTAAAAAAATTGTTTAACTATTTAATAAATAATTTTTTTAAAATAATTTCTAGCATTTTTTAATAGTTTCTTTCATTCTTTTAAACGTTAAAGTTAGTTTAAAAGCTTCCAAGTTATCATTTTCAATTACAAGTTCAATTTTCAACTTTATTTTTCAATTTATATACAAAGGAGTAAATCTCTATTTTAGTCTTGGATTTAACACATAGGATTGTTCGCATGTGGAAAAATAATTTATTTAGTGAAAAAACAATCTATTTAGTGATAAAATTCCTAAATTTGTTAGCTGGTAACATAATAATTTATGAAATTTTAAAAAAAATGTCAAATGAAATTTGAAATTAAAATTGCTATCATTACAATCCATAAATTTTATTACTATTATTATAATTCATTAGTTTATAATTTATTATCATTGTAGTTCTCAACAAAACTAAATGACTAGTAGATTTTAATTTCAGATTATTATTATTTTTTTACATTTTTCGGGGGGGGGGGGGGGGGGGGGGGGGGGGGGGAATACTCTTATACAAACGAATATATGAGATAAAATAGTCTAGCAGATTTTTTTCAGTAGTATATGAAATTTCACTTTGTAATGTAGTTTAATCCCAAAATTGATTTACTTTTTAAAAACGTCTTAGGTCCTCAATTTATAGAGTCCACTATCTCACTTTAATCCGTTAACTTGCTATAAATTCATGTATTTAAGGATTATCGCATGTATACACGTAAAATATGTAGGAAAAATATGTTCTTTTATCTCTTAAAATAACTCAAAATTCAATTTGAATCCCTATGAAAAATTCAACATATTTTATTCTTCATATTTATTAAAAGTGATGCAGTTTTAGTCCTTCTTTAAGGACTAAAAACATTGTTATAAAAAAGACTAAAAACATATATTTCTATTAAAATGCATGACTAAAAACCTATTAGTTTTTTTATGAGAACTAAACTAAATTTCAAAATATTCTAACAAATCAAAAACACATTTTACTCAAATACATTTAGGAGTAAATTATATGTGGAAGAGTGGGCTAAATTTCCTATTCACTCCTCCATAAAAATTACAAACATTGGAATTTCAACGTGCATTTGAATTGAGATAAACCTAGTTCACTTTTGAAACAGTGAGTATATATACAGAAATTATGGTCCAGCAGGACAGAGACTGAAACTACCTTAGAGAGAGAGAGAGAGGGCTAGCTTTACACGATAATAACTTGATGAAAACTTCTTCTACTGCCTCCTCTATAGTATATCTATGTGCCTCTCTTCCTTCCTCGATGTAGAGTCTAGCTGCAGGTAAAGAATTTTATGACATGGTTGAATTGAATCAGCTCATGAATGGTTAACTTGAGTGGGAATTAATATATCGAGTTTAAAAATTCAAAGGAGAGTAGCCATTGGCATTGAATATTCTATAAAAACAAACAAAATAGTTCACTTTCAGAGATGTTTCCCTCGTACCAGTGGGGACCAATACACAATAAACGATAATAATGAATAAAAAGTGGTCCTAGCTATCGAGAAGATAATGGAAGCAACAAGGACTCTACCTGAGGATGAAAACTGGTCAAGCTAGGTATTAGGCTTAGTCTTCACCCAAATTAAAAATATAAAATTTGATCTGACTTATTTATTTATTATTTTTTTAAATTTGATTCGACCTATTTAAAAGTTTAATTTAATCTACGAGACTATTAAAATCCTTATTTAATAATAAATATGATATATGAATAGATTCTAACAATTATATAATGAAATTTTGAGAATTTGTATATTATTTTTTAAAATTTAATATAAAGAAAGACACATATTTTTCTTTTAATATGTGGGTAAAAAAATAACTTAAAATTAATTAAAATATTCTAATATGAGATTAAAAATTACTAATTACAACGAACCAAGTAAAAATTATAATCAAAGTACTTTAAGTATTCAACAAAATATTGTAAACAAAATAAGCAAGCTAAGTAAAATATAATAAGTTTCATTCGATAATCTAGTCTTAATTTCAAATACTAAAATAAGTCATAATCATTTTACGAGATTTTTAAAATGATTTCTTTAAGTAATTGATTATTGACCTTCATAATAAAAAAATATTATTAGAAAAATAAATATATTACTTTTAAGTTTTAATATATATATATATATATATATATATTAAATAATATATATATATATATATATATATATATATATTAAATAGGTAAGTCTAAAAAACTTGAGTAAAATTTTTATAATAAACAAGTTAAGTTAAATCAAACCTTAAATAAGTCATATCAAAGATACCTGATAGACGGTCTAGTCCATATGCCATGAGGTGTGAGAGTATAGCTGGCCAATTTGTTGCAATGTAGTTGGCTCTGCACCAAAATGTAAATTGTAAAGTGGGAACAAACTAAGCAAGAGGGCCAAAAACCAAAAGATCCAATCCAGCACACACCATGCAATAGTTGCTATTCGTACGTAGTCAGATAGGCCAAAACTTGTTAAATCAATTCGCCGTATCTTCTCCCTTTCCTTTCAATAATTCAGATGCACGCTTCGCTTCACCAACGAATCGTCCCCCACACCCCCTCCTCATCTTGTCCGATAAGGACTATCATTCATTTTAATAGTGTATGTTACATCCAGAATATTACTATTTCTCTCACATTTCTAATCTTTTATTTATGCTAATTTTTAGAAATCACATTTATAGCTGAAGGAAGGTAATATGCTTTAGTTAAATAGAATCATTCAGAAACTCATTTAGAATTATTAGTTAAATAGATATGTATGCGTTGATTTATATGCTTAATGATTTTTAATTTACGTCATCTATCTATATACCTTTATTTTTATGATAAAAATACGAAAAATAAATTTAATTAACTTTCTGTCTCTCCTCTTTTTTTATTTTTTGACCGTGAAAAGAGAAATGTAAAAATGGAATAAGAAATTAAGTACGTAAAAATATCATTACTAGATCATCGAATATGTATAGCCCTTGAAAGAGAGAGAGGGGGGGCTCCACTTTCTTTTCTTCAAAATTTGAGCAGACTTCTGTTGTCTTCTAATAATTACCACTGCTTTGTAGCTAGAAGACAAAAAAAATTGTCCATGCAGACGACAAGATACTTAAACCATGCACTGATATTGGTGTTATATTTTCTTATATTTACTATTATTTTCGTGTTGGATTTTTTTATGTCTTGAACGTGATTGGATGATCCGTACCAATAGAAAAGGAACGTGAGTGGATGATGCTATATCAAAGCCATTAAAATAAAATAAAAACTTTATCTGGCAGAGCCGCGCCATAAAAGGCACAAAGTTTTCACTTGGACATGATGTTTGATTACCCATTATTTTTAAACTTCTGACTATATTTTATTTTATTCTATATATTTTTTTCCTATATTACTTTAATCTCAATTAGATATGAAATTTAAATACTCATTCCTTTTAAACTACCTATAATATTAATATTTTTGTCTCCCACTAAGTGTTATTTGGCATTTTAAGTAGCCATATACTATTTTTCCTTTTCAATTTAATAAAAAATTTAAGAAAAATATTATTAAAAAATAGAGTACAAAGATAGTATAATTCATAAACAAAATTATTACGAAACAAATCATAATAAAAATAATAATAATAATAATAATCATTAATTTTGATTTATTTTTTTCTATAATATTTTACACAACTTGTTTTAATCTCTCTTTAATTTACTTTAGTTTACTTTTTTCTCTCTTTTATTTTCTAACTACAAAAAAATATGAGTAAAAATAAAATTTCTCATTAATTTTTCATGGATTAACTATTTATTGAATTCATGAACTTGATTAAATTAAGAATTCTTTCATCTTCGTTTAATTTGTTTTCTTCAGTTTTTTTCCCGTTCCTCTCTTGAATGTTGACTGTAATTAATTGCAAGGTGCCAAATAAGGAGATTAAAGAACCCTGGCGCGGATGGCTGAGAGCCACTAAAAATGGAAACGAGTTCTTATCAAATTAAAAGGAATCAATATAGTCTATGTAGATTCTCTTACTAAGCTATCAGCAAGTATTATCTAGATAAAATTCTTGTGAAACAAAAATCCAAGCGTACCAGAGGTAGAATAAATGGTTTTGTAGTCTTTGCTAGGTCCTTGCACTTTAGTTGGCTAGCTAGTTGCAACCTTCCACTTTAAGAAATTTTTTTTTTCACACTGTCCTTATAGTGGTGACATGCATGCTTTGTTTGTATCAGAACTAAAATGGAGAGGAAAAAAAATAAGATGCCAGGAAAGAAGTAAAAATGATAGAAAGATAGTAAAAAGAATTAAAGAAAATTATTTTTACTTGTTTGGATAAGTGAAAACAAAATAAAATCAAATAAAAAAATATTTTTATTCTAATTAATTTTTTTACTTTTTCTCTTAAATTAAATTTATTTATTATTTTTCAAAAAGTTTTATTTTAAAAAATGTTTAATTCTTCAAAAATTGTAACAAAAAATAAAAAAATAAAAAGAAGATCATGTTCATCCTATTTCATGCTAATTTGAGGAAAAAGTGTTTCCAGGTTAGCTTTGTGGAAATAATTAGATCTTATTTTCCCTTCAAGGGTGACAAATTATTATTTCTATTTTTCTTCTTTTTTCACTTCCTTTCATTCTATTTTTTACCTAACCAAACAAGTAGTAAAAGAGAATATGGAGAAGTGAAGGGAAAATAAAAAGAAGAGAATGTATGCAGCAGCGGAGCTATGTTGTGATCAATGATCATCATGACACTACCTAAAAAATAAAATTTATAGTTATTTAGTGGAGGATTTTTTTTAGTAATTATATATACTTATATAATTAATTAGGATTAAAAATAAAATTTGACACTATTTAAAATTTAACACTATCTAAATAGGTTTGTTGACTCCGCCACTGAATATATATGGATATTTAATTTTAGTTTATTTTAAAACTAATAGCTTATTTCTTTTAATTTTATGAGTTTTTTTATAAAAAGAAATAATTATTTCTTTACATTTAACTAAACCAATATGTTAAAAATATTATATGTAAGTACGAGTGGTGTGATTAAAATAGATGAGACATAAATATGTAAACTTATTAAATGAATAAAGCATGATGAGAAAATATTCAATGTTATTTCACTATTACACTCATGGTGACAACCAATAAATGATGACCCTATGTGGTCCACACTCATACTCTCATTCTATTTACCTTTCTAGTTTTTCTATTTATATGTGGACTACTCCTTGACTTCTATGTAACTTTTTCTAGCTAGCTAGATCATCAATCTCTCTTTCAATTTTCCTTGAACCTATGGACGGAAGTTGGAGTGAGGGAAAAAGGAGCATGAGTTACAAGGAGGAGGATGAGTACGAAGAAGAGGAAGAGGAGGAGGTGAGTGACTATGGAGATGATGGTAAGAAAAAGAGGGTGGCGAGTAATAAGAGAGGGTCCAAAGCTGGAGGCTCAGTGCCACCTTCATGTCAAGTTGATGGTTGCAACGCTGATCTAAGTGAAGCTAAGCCCTACCATAGGCGTCACAAGGTTTGTGAGTACCATGCCAAGGCTTCTGCTGTAGTCATTGGAGATCAGCACCAACGGTTTTGCCAACAATGTAGTAGGTAGGTTGAGAACCTTAATCTATTTGAAGTATTTAAACGATTCCTTTTTTGTGTGTGTGTGAATTCATCTTTATAGTGTGTGTGTGTGTGTGTGTGTGTGTGTGTGTGTGAAGAGGTTTGTTTAGAATTGTGTCTTATATAGCTTTTGCCCTTTGCAATCAACCCTAGCCAGAGACAACTATTAGGGTATACTTTGCTGAAGTGTCAACTATCAACTATATGAAATGTGTCTAATTAAGCTTGTTTTGTGTTTAAAATTTTGTTAATTTTATTCACTTTGAAATGTGTCTAATCTTATCTTGTGCTCTCTTTTTTTTTTTTTTTAGTAAAGCTTGGTCTGTGCTTAAAATTTCGTGAATTTTATTATTAACTTTCATTTTCAATTCTACCTAGCACAGATTACTAAACTAATACCAGTGACAACGTGTTCCTCAAAAAAAAATTTACTGCTTCCCAAATGGAAAAAAATAAAAAATAATCTTAACTACAGTATTATTGACACACTACCATGATTAAGCATTAAGATGCATTTTTATATTTATATATACAACTCATGAGCATATTTAAAAACTATTTATGGAATGTGCTCAAATTTGATCCTATTACCCCCAACATTCTATACAAAGGTACCATATATTCTAGATGACTAACTATTTTGTGTTAAAACAGGGATATTGGTCTGCATTGAAGGATAACATCGAATCATTCTAAATGGCATTTTAATACACCAAATATATATAGCATTTTCACTTTAGTGACCACTTATAAATTTTTGGAATCATGCTTTTAACCCACGAAGTTGGAGGATCTTCCATGGAGATGGCAAATCATCATCAGGATGATTTCGTATCATCTGATTATCAACAATTTTGATTTAGGCATATGATTTCTGTTAATTAATACACACTCATCAATATATGGCACATTCTTCCATTTAAAAAGACAATTTGAACAATAATAATCATGAACCAACTATTTTGAAATTTCAAGCTAACTACTTGAATTCACAAATGGTTTTAGCTAGAATCAAAATTTTAATTCTTTTAGGTAGCTTCTTCACTAGTATTTACAGAAAAAGAAAAGACTCTCGTCAAACTTATACAAAAATTAAAATATGTAAGCCAATTTTAATTTTTGAAAGAAGTTTAATTCATTTACTCTTTCATTTTCTTTTTCTATAAGTGCATATTTTAAAAGAAAATATATCCAAATAGAACCTAAATGAAATGAGTTGCACCTGTGAACTTGTACTTGTACAAACTAATTAATGTTCTTTGTGCGTGGGAACAAAATTCTCTGTCTACAAATTTCAATGACTTCACTTTGGAATAATTTCAATTTACAGGTTTCATGAGCTATCAGAATTCGATGACTCAAAAAGGAGTTGCAGAAGACGTTTGGCTGGACATAATGAGAGGCGTCGCAAAAATGCATCTGAATATCACGGACTTTGAAGAGTTGGACAACAATGAATATTTGTGCAAGATAATATAACAATAACAACAACAAAAAGAAAGCCTTTTGTCTTAGGTGAGCAAGGCAAGACAAGCAGCAACAAATAATTTAAATAAAGTCTCCCATAATATATGTTATATATTGGCCTATTTATGAGAAAAAGCTCTATCTTCTTCATATTTTTTTCATATATATATATATATATGCTAAAATTGCTGTGGTAATTAATTATATCCAAGAGAATATTATAAAAAAATAATTGCTTGCCATTAATATATATATATATATATATATATATATATAAAGGAAATGTTTTATGAAGCCTCCCAAAATTTGAATGATTTATTTATTCCCTTTTTAACTTTAATTTAGAAAACTATCAACACAGTCACTTTGCCCCCATTTTACTTTTCATGATATATTAGCTAAGGAAAAATAAAAAATAAATAGCATTGAAATTCATTTTTATTGACCAATTAGAATTGCCTATATATATATATAGATAGATAGATACATAGATATATTTGCGTGCTTGTTCATTTTTTTTTAGCATAAATTTCTCTGCTAGATTGTACTTTAAAGAGTAACGATCAGTGTCCTAAAACTAGAACAAAAATTATTGCCCAAAAGATGAATCTAACATTTCAGCCCTACCTTGTTTAAGGGAAATTCAGTTCTTTGTCACTTGAACAAACAAATATCGGTGGGTGGCATTTTAATTCTAAGTTAATATTGCTACATGTTATTTAAAAAAAATATTGAACCAAAATTATTTACAGTCTTCAGTTTGCTCATAAAAAAGATCATTTACAGTCATAGATTATTTTACTATTGTTCTTCCCTTCTTCGACATTTATTGCAATATTTTGGAACACAAACATATATGGCACACCATTTAGGCAATTATTTACACAAGTTTGAAAATTGTTTACATATATGGTTCCTTTTGGTTCAAGTTGCTTACCAAAGAATAAAAATGTTTTTTGCTTGATCCTAGTTTAGCATGTGGATTTTATATAGAAGTCATTAGTTACAATCTTAATTCTTATCATATCTTATTTCTAAGATTAAGAAATAAGATATGTAAAAATACTACTAATTAAGATATGGTTAAGATATACTTTATATTTTCGACAAATAACTGGGCAAAAATAAGATATAATAGAAAATAGAAAGGCAAAACCCATAATCCTTTTATATTTAGCACTAAGAATATGTCATCCGTTTTAGACCCATCCCGATATATCGGGTCAATCCAAGAAAGATTAGAGGGTACATAAATGAAGCATGTGTCTACTATTTTATCATCTTAATTACAGTCTCAACTTTCAACTTAGAAATCATATTTAAATTGTGCAATTTTGTTTATCCTTAAAAATTAAATACAATATTAAAAAATTTACAATACTCATATATAATATATAATGTTCAACTAATTAAACTAGACCCATTAATTTTCAATTGAAACATCTAAATTATTATTTTTTTTAAAATTGACAATATATATACACTCACATTGATAGATATAAATACAACATAACCTCCAGAAAAGCCCAAAAACATAAAATGATATTATTGTTTTTATTAAACCTATTTTTTTTGTTAAGTTTGAGTATTTATCATAATTTTAAAATCAACATCTTTACATGATATTAGCATCACATTTTTTAAGTTTAAACAGATCTTATACTTGGATATTTAATCAGCCAAAAAATACATGCAAATTTATAAATGCTTGGAGTACCAATGATAAGTAAAACTCAACCCAAACATTGAAGCTCTACACTGATGAGCTACAATTGGAAAATTATCAAAATACTTAACGTATTTAATCAATAACCTTTATAATTAATCATAAATGAAAATGAAAATGTTCAAAATTATTTATTAATAATAACTAAGTTATTAATTTATCTATAATTAATTCAATTAATGGCACACTTGTTTGTCTACAATTGTATTCACCATTTGGAGGTGGAAAAAAGAATCTCCTTTAGTTTTTTTAAGCTATATATTAGCAAAAGGGTTAATTAAGTTGTAGTAAGAAGTAAGAACAATGTTAACCAAACACATCCAAACACGTTGAACGGGTGTACGTGTACTAAAATGGACTCAATCATCACTTTCTCTTATAGTATATAATTATTTTATTTTCTTTAATCAATTTATTCTAGCATTACACATGCATATAAATCTATAGGCATGTACATGACCTTAGTTTTCTCTACAAAATATTGTATATTGCGTTTGACATAATATACAAATTGTTTTTTACATCTATATGTTTACTTAAAAATAAAAAATCAGACAGGCAGTGTTTATCTTTCCACTCATCCAAGTAAAGGAAATTTGAGTTTTTTTATAAAGAGGATATTTGAGTTTTATATATAATAAAACATGACTAAATCATATAAAAATGAAAACAAATATTAAAGAGAATACAAATAAAAGAAAATTCGACATTTTTTTGTGAAAATATTAAAAAATTAACAAACTGATATCTCGTATCTCAAGTAAATTAAGAAGAATGACTTCGATTGGGTGGGGGGAAAAAATGAATATGTTTGAGTGAAAGGGAAAAAAATTAGTTAAAACTAATCTTAACTGAAGGGGGGATGGAGGAAGATGATGTAAATGGTGTAATGCCCAACCACTTGCAGGATCAACGACTGTCCCTACATACCAACACAAGACTTTCCAGTGTGCTTTGTCCTCACTCACACACTTCCTGAGAAACTTCCCAGGAGGTCACCCATCCCAAGATTGCTTCAAGTCAAGTACGCTTAACTGTGGAGTTCTTATGTTATGGGCTACCGAAAAGTAGATACACCTTGTTGGTATAGGTAGTACCTATTAAATCCTTTAAGTTATCCTCAACTGTACAGTCACATACCTGCACAGTCTCTGGATCCCTCTCGTTCGGGTGTGTATTCAATTCATTCATGTACCCCTTCCGCTGGAAGCCTGCCAGGAGCCGCTCTTTGTCTGTGCCTCACTGCACCGGCGATCACTCCCCGCCCTCGTCAGCGCCCGGGATGTTACATGCCCACCAGCTTCCGCCTGGTTCGTCCTCGAACCACACCGTACTGGTAGAGAGGCCTTGCTCTGATACCACTTGTAACGTCCGACCACTTGCAGGATCAACGACTGTCCCTACATACCAACACAAGACTTTCCAGTGTGCTTTGTCCTCACTCACACACTTCCTGAGAAACTTCCCAGGAGGTCCACCCATCCCAAAATTGCTCCAAGTCAAGCACGTTTAACTGTGGAGTTCTTATGTTATGGGCTACCGAAATTAAATGCACCTTGTTGGTATAGGTAGTACCTATTAAATCCTTTAAGTTATCCTCAACTGTACAGTCCCATACCTGCACAGCCTCTGGATCCCTCTCGTTCGGGTGTGTATTCAATTCATTCATGTACCCCTCCCGCTGGAAGCCTGCCAGGAGCCGCTCCTTGTCCGTGCCTCACTGCACCGGCGATCACTCCCCGCCCTCGTCAGCGCCCGGGATGTTACATGTTCACCAGCTTCCGCCTGGTTCGTCCTCGAACCACACCGTACTGGTAGAGAGGCCTTGCTCTGATACCACTTGTAACGCCCGACCACTTGCAGGATCAACGACTGTTCCTACATACCAACACAAGACTTTCCAGTGTGCTTTGTCCTCACTCACACACTTCCTGAGAAACTTCCCAGGAGGTCCACCCATCCCAAGATTGTTCCAAGTCAAGCACGCTTAACTGTAGAGTTCTTATGTTATGGGCTACCGAAAAGTAGATGCACCTTGTTGGTATAGGTAGTACCTATTAAATCCTTTAAGTTATCCTCAACTGTACAGTCACATACCTGCACAGCCTCTGGATCCCTCTCGTTCGGGTGTGTATTCAATTCATTCATGTACCCCTCCCGCTGGAAGCCTGCCAGGAGCCGCTCCTTGTCCGTGCCTCACTGCACCGGCGATCACTCCCCGCCCTCGTCAGCGCCCGGGATGTTACAAATGGTATCCAACAGCACCTTTTTTTTTGCTGAGTGGTATCCAACTACACCTAATCTCACCGGAATTATACTCGAGTTATGTACCTATTTTTATAAAATTTTAATATTTAATATGCAATGGAATATACTCAATGAATACATGTATCCTCCTTCCAAAAAAATGAGTACATGTATCCAGTTCATACCCAATATGGGTATGACATAACTAATCGATGCTTGAGAAGAGATGATAGTAAATTCTTTCTTATTTCCTACCTTTGAAGCACTTCATAGATTAATTCAAAAATACGAGTTTTTGAATTTCTAATTATCTTATCAATTATTCTGTCAAACAAAATTATCTTATCAATTATTCGTTATAACATCCAAGTATGCAACTATTTGGAGAAGTTGATTGTAAAGTGGCAATATGAGAGAAACAAGCAAATTGGAAACCATAACTATATTATTATTCTTAAAAAAATGTAAATTGTGATCCATAACTTTTGTAACTAAGTCTAAAACTTTAGCACTTGCTTATTCTGAAAATGACTTAACTTTGTCATGAAGCTTGTTAAGTAATACTTACAAATTCCTATAATTCCTTTCACAACTCCTTAGAATCTACATTTAAAAGTTTAAATTCAGTGTACATAACTAGATTCTTACTACTCAATCAATCATGAATATATGACAAAACTTTTAACACCACCCACTTTAAGTGTCTTGGTAGTTGGTATAACTGGAAATGGAGAAAAAGCTCAGGAAACAAATGCAAACACTTGCCTAGAACTAGTGCTTAGTAAGTAAACGGTTGAAATTAGATGCCCGTGATGTTAATTTTCTGTCCTCACTAGTCTCTATCAGAGCATCAAGCAGTTGAAATTTTAAAAAAATGAACCAAAATTTCCATCTACACTCTGCTTCCAAATTTCCTCAACAGTCGTTGTGGAGCATACTAGCTGAGCAGAATCCAAAGAATAATTATCAAATAATTATGAAAAAAATGAGTGGATAAAAATTGAATTGTGCATGTGCTCATATTACTCATGTGAATAATCTGTCCGTGAGTGACTGAATCATTTCTATTGAACATCCAAGTACTTTGTCCGAATCGGACCTTATTAAATGTATTTATTTATAGGTTTAAACACTAGTCCTTACAATTTAATATTTTTTGTTTTTTATTATTATAAAAAAATTATAAATTATGTTTATTTTATTTTTTATCATTAAAGCACTTTAGATAACATTTTTAAGAAAAGGTGTTATTTAAAATGTTATAAAAACAAAAAACAAAATAAATATAATTTACAAAGATTAAAAATAAAAAATAATAATTTTACAATAACGACAAAGTGAAAAACAAAAAAAAAAATACTAAATTACAAGTACTAAAAAAATACTTAAGCCTTATTTATATTTTCATAAAATTGATTCAAACAAAATCAATTTGAGTTTGGATAATATATTATAAAATGATTTTAAAATAATTATGAATTAGTTATATTTTTAATAAAATTAGTTTAATCCTATTAAAAAAATTAAAACTCGTAAAATAAAAATAGGATTTACAAAATGTAATAAGCCTTACATAAATTTAACACAATAATAAAACATGTTATATAATATGTTCTCAACATTTCTACCAATAATGATTGAGATAAGTAATTACGGTTTATGTCTTTTAATTAAGTGGTTCAGGATTTGAATCTAAATTATTCCTTGAATATAGAATAAATCATGTTAGAAAAAGAATATTCATCTTACATGCACTCATGATTTTCGACAAAGATTAATCACCACTTTGAGGCTATATGCAAACTTATTGAGTCCCAAAAAGAAATAAGACTTCAATTTTATCAAACTGTTTTGATTAAAATTGAGTTTAAAATAAAATAATTTATATTTTAAACCTTTATCTAAAAAATAAATTTATGATAAAATTTAAGTATAAATTTTTTAAGAGAAGATAAAGACTAGTTTTTCTTTAACTAAACACACTTCTAACCAATAGTTTATCAGTTCAAATATATTGCATGATTCTCCTTTGCAAGGTCTCAAATTTAAGTTATGTATAAAATAAATAAAATAAAATAAAACTCCTACGAGATAGTTTGAACAAAAATTCCTCTTATATATAGAAAATACATATTGTTGTCTTAAACAAATGCTTTTAAAAAAACAAAAACAAAAATTGTTACAACTTAAACACGTTTAGGTACATAATTGCCTCTCCCAATCATGTTGTTAGTGATGAATTTTAATTTTACAAAAACAAGTATTACAAAACTGCATACATAACCAAGATACAAATCAGAACTAAGGAGCACAGTTGAAATTTTAGATTTAGAAAACAATCATTAGTTAAGATGAATCAACAAATATATAACGATTTAAAACCAAATGTTTTCCCTTGTAATAGCAACCATTGAATCCCATATGCTCCAGAATCATACGATATAAAACTAAATGTCTTCCTGGCCTTACTAGAATAATTAATTTATAGGAATGCCAATGCCTAATAATATGATAAACACGAATAAGAGGTGTAGCTCAATTAAAAAATGTAAATATGATAATTGTTTTGATATTATATTCAATTCTTACGGGAAAAAAAAAATAGAATAACCACGAATCACCCGCCCTAACAACCTCTGGCATGCATTTTCATTTCCTCGACAATTTTTAAGGGAAACGACTGATGCGACAAACCATTATCATTTACATTTTTTTTTTTGCTGGTATCCATTATCATTTTACATACATAGTGCATAACAAGAACAGTAAAAGCACTTTAAAAAGTAAGATGGTTGATATCAAATTACACTTGGAAAGTTGGAGTAACTCTTGAGAAAATTGCTCTGGTCAATTCTTTTGTATATATCAAATTTCAATAATCTTGCTAAATTAAAAATTCTTATAAGTAAATCAGATCTACAAAAGTTTATAAAATTTTAAAACTATTTGATATTTTATTAAATATAACCAACTTAACAAATAATATTTTTTTAAATATAAGTAAATGTCGAAATTTAAATTACCTAAATATAAAGTTTTTAGTTTATCTAACATTTGATGTACACCATCGTTGAGATAATATCAAAATATTTTAATGGTTGGATTATTGAAATTTAATATATATATATATATATATATATATATATATATATATATATATAAGTTGAACAAAGTAACTCTATCAAGAGTTTCTCCTATAATTACTTAATCTCAACCAATGTACAAAACAAAAATAACTATCTTATGTAAAATCAGTTTTAAACTTTAATTAAGTACAAGTATAATCGTTTAGAGATTCTAGAAAATTTATTTCCTTGATTTTCTTTGGCTAACAATCTAGGGCAGAAGATTTCAGTCCAAAGATTTTAATCATAGGAAGTGTACCCATTGACAAGTTGTATGTTGGCAAAGCTTTGCCATGGTCATTTAGGTAAACTTTGTCACTTCATCAGAGATCATAACTTACTAGCAATAACTTCATTAGAAATCACTCCACTCTTTCCAGCATTAAAAATGTCTTTTCTTTCAGCAATAAATTTAGCAAACCGAGAACCCTTCTCTTTACTTTTATTGTCTGTAACCGACTGAGGTGGATCATGCATAGGATGGGGATTAGGATATGATGGCCGCATCAATGCCCATACAGATGAAAGGTATTCGTTCGGCTCGTCTAGAATATGTAGAAGTGATAAATCCTGCATGGCTGCAGCGGAAAAACCACATCATCAGATGTCAACATACCATGGGTACAAAGTCGAAAAATAATTTGTAAATTTGCCTCCTATTATAACCAGTTTTCCTAAATTTCTGATTTCTAATGTTAATAATTGTTGTCATTTAGTGTTGTGTTCCTTTTGGTACTTGTTAGACAAGGAGAGGTGAGATGGGAACACAATGGATAATATTCATTTTGGGACTAAATAATTGGTTAAAATGCAAACCTTTTGAGAAGTTGACGATGGGTGCCAAAGCAGCAGATGGAATGCTAAAATTAAGATGAGGTATTATTGCTCCTCCACTATGCCTTGCATTGCTGTGTCAAAAAAATCTAATTAAAGATGGAAGTTTAATCTACAACCATCCAGGAACAATCAATAAAGAAAATTAAAATCACAAAAGCTTATATTACACAGATAAACAATTGGACCAGACAGAGCAAGCTGAGCTCCTATGAGTAAATTAGGATCAAGAAAAGACAGCATCATGCTGCAGAGACAGAAAGTCTCCGCTAAAGAATTTCATCCAAAAAGATCATTATTGTCTTCAAACCATGAATTTAGTAAAAAAGGCAAGGCAAGGCAAATTTTGATTTGAAGATTAGGCTGCCTCAGAACAATATCTTGCTGGCAATCCAAACACACATGGAAATCAAATCAAACAATAGACCGCCTACTTATATTCTTATTTCAAAACAGGAATAGGATAAGGTGGTAACATTATATTTAGAGTTGGTGGCATTACCTTGTAACCAGGCCAATCATGTGACCATCTGAATTGATAACAGCACCACCACTAGCACCAGGATGAATAGCAGCTGTTGTTTCGAGCATTGCTGGGAAGTGCTCATGGTTGTGGAGATGTTCTGGCTGAATGGACAGATAAGATTGAGGAGTCTTTGCCTCAATCACTTTTGCTACCACACCAGAGCAAACAGATGGGAAGAATCCTAATGAAAATAGATGACTTCCAAGGTTAGACAAAGAAATAGAAAGAAAATCCACAGCAATTAAATTGGTTCTTTATAAAATCAGATACAACTCATCAGACTGATCACCCCAACAAATTATCATATATAGAAACATATGTCATAGCCAAAAGAATTCAAGAACATCATGGAATGTATCCCATTTCATAGAAATATCATTTGCATTGATGCATAAGATCCTTGATGGTTTTTAAAACAAGCTTGTTCCACTTTGTTTTGAAAGGTAAGAATAATACATAGAACAATAGAATAAAAAAAGCAAAAGCCTAAAGATTAAAATACCCAAGTATTTTTGTCTAGTTTTGATTGTGGGGTTGATAGTAATGTTTAGGACACTGACTTCAGTTAACTATATACTTTTAATGCTTGTGTCCCATAGTAATTTTCATATTTGCAGTCTCAGTCCCAGGTCTAGGGTTGTACTTAAACTTATATTTTAAACTATCATCTAAGCATTATTGAGGGGTTTATAATATAATAGTAGGAACTAGGAAATCTCAATCCTTATGATTTCATTACCCAATATTCTTTAGACAAGTTTGTCAAGGACGAACAATCCAAAAAATTCCAAAAATGGTTTTTTGAAGCATTCTTCGGCTGATATGCTCAATGATGTATAAGAGGGAACCAGTAGCCTTCGAAGAGCATAGAATTTTATTGCTGACAAATCCTAAACACATCCAGAAAAAGTATTCGTGCAACCAGATAAGCCATTCACTTAAGCAATCGTTCATTTTTGGCACAACTCTGTTGCTGAGGAAGCAACTTTGTTGTAGTTCCCAATAAATATAGTTAGAACTGCTGAAGCAGGAATTCCAAACACAAAATCAAATAAACATGAGGAATAATAAAAAGTTTTATTGGAAGTTCAGCATGGCAGATATGTGATTATGATCAACATTAACATTCATTTTATAGCAGGACATCTAACCAGAAAGAAACTGATCAACTGGTTCAGCAAGGACATACTGCGCTTTGGGCCAAATAATCCATGGCCAATGACAAATGCCTGTGATCCTGTGGATGGCCTAGAAAAATTCATTGTTATAGGCAAAAGATCATCTGGAACAGATTCAAGCTGCAGTAAGGCAACATCCCATGGTCCTTTACAAACACACACTACTTTTGCATCACACCAAACCCAAGGTTTGATATGATCAAGACGTACACGTATGTTTCTATGATTGTCATAAGTTGGACTCGACTTATATCCCCCCTGCTCATTCACAGGGAAAGGGTAAAGAATTGGCATCTTCAACGGTGAAGTTTGACTAACTTGATTGCTCTCAACTCTGTTAACAACATATGCGGTTCCCTCCAACATGGAAGAAATTTTTTCTGAATTAGTTCCATATCCTCCACCATTTACATGTTCTTTCCCGAATCTCCATGGTTCCAACAGATGAGCATTTGTAAGTATGAGACCTTAACTATTTAGCAAAACACCAGATGCCCATACTCCATCACCAATAGAAACAAGACAGACAGAAGTCATTGCCTTCTCAATTGGTAATGATGACGAGCACCAAAATATAAATGCTCCTGTTTATTCCTAGAGCAAACATCTAATTTGTCAGTGTCAGAAAAAGGTACCCTTCCTGCAGCATAAAGGTTGCCCTCCTGATTACATAACCCTTTCTGTGTGTTCTGAGGCCTCTTGCGCAGCAAGCCACTAGAAGCAGTCACAATGGCCTCCCATGGAATCACCAGCTGTTGCCAAATACTAGAGTTTTGCATGATGTGTTAAATTGGAGGATTAGATAATGTTGACCAAGGAGAATGCAATCATGGTACCTGGATTTCCGCTCCATGTCTTCTGTCTGAATGGTCTGATCAGGCACCAATAAGACATGCATGCTCACTGAAAACTGGACTGCCTTCCATTCCTGGTAGATAGAGTGTCAAAATAGAGCCAGAATCACTTCCATAAATGACCAATGGATTATGCAACAGAGAAATGGCTCACACCAGGAAGACAGCGTATGTCAGCCATCAGCAACGATCCATCAGATGAATGAGGAGGATAGCAGTTTGCAATCCAATTCACTGCACTGACTGCAGTAATAGAGACAAAATAACTGCTTGTACAACTCAACACATAGGTGATCCCAACAGCTCATGGAAATAGTTTGACATAAAGACAAAGAACAAGTGAGAAGAGTTTGACAATTGTTGAAGTAACTGCCAGATTTTGTTATTCTATTTTTTTTTCTTTTATCCAAACAAAATAATAATAATACCTGTTAAAAAAGTGCATAGGTGACAGGACACCAAAAGGAGATCCAACTGCCAGAAGAAAATCACCCCTTTTATTCATGGAAGACACTTTACTATCCAGCAAGTCCTAATAAAACCACCAACCAGTTATTTTCACTAGTCTCGATGGGCCAACAAAGAATATCAATAGAAAAATCATTTCGCGTGTAATTATTATGTTACAATAACGGTTTGTATAAGGAATCCAAGTAGAGCAAATAAGTTAAATAAAAACAAAAAATACCCTGAAAGATAAAGAAACACAGAGAATTGCCATTCGAGTAAGTGATTTGTACACAGGACTTGCACTGCCAGATCCTCCCAAAGCCAATCTTTTCTGAAATTTCATTAAGGTTTATCATTCTTCATCTGAAAATATTAAGTTTCCTTTTACACATCATGATCATGGAGATGTTATTCCAGAGGCAGTTTACACCATCAAGAAGAATGATACTTTAATAAGTAGAAGAAGTGAAGAACACAAGAGTATAGAAACCAATTTTAAGATGAGGTGCAAATCCATTAACAAATGAACAATATGATATTTTGCAGTTGAATCAATAAATTTTGATTACAAAAATATACAAACATAATAACAATTAAGGTTTTTCGAGAAACAACTTTCCCAAAAGCTTGAATCATTAGGTAAAGACCCATGAATAGCTTATAAATAGCATGCCCCTTGACCCCTCACAGAAACTCCCTTTGCACTTGAAGCATGAACAACGCAAAGGCCCAGTTTGCCCTGTGCTCCCAATTCAACTTATAGTTAGAAGAATGAAGCTAACAAGGATCACTCTAGTAGACTACTAGGTCTTAAAACGTATGATACCATGTTGAGAAAAACAGATAGAGAGAAAAGAGGAGCTTAAGCTGAAAATGTGAATTTCAAGTTTCAACTAGATGTATCCCATAACACAATATTTAATTAATAAATATAATAAATACAAGGTACAATTTTCCTTATATTTACATAATACAATGAACCAAGACATTTACATAATAATATACATTTTTGACAAAGGTAAATCCTAAATATCAGTGGATCTAATATAGAGATTATGAGTATTAACAACCAAAAACATAATATGAATATCAAAAAATATTTATCAAGGCATAACTTTCTAAACTTTAAAAGACTTTTTCCATTATGTGATATCAGGTACATGGATGTTCCATCATAAATTATTGACCTCTAAATTCTTCTTAGTGTTTTTCCTTATAGTTTTTCTGTCTCCCTCTTTCTCTAGCAATTGGGCTTCAATTCAACTGATTGACTCTGTTTACTGAGGCTTTTACAGGTCTTCTCCACACATCCAAACCACAAAAGGCAAGTTTCTGCCATCATACTTCCTACTTCATTACTCAACAGGGATATCTCTTCACCTACAAGTACAAATTTATAAACTAACTAATTCATAGCAACAGGAGAAAGCACATTCATGAAGAACAACTAACCCGAGGATGAGTTTGAAAAAATTCTTTGGAAGGTTGAGAATCATTATTGTAAGATGCCAATGACCAACCAACCTCCCATTCATGCTCTGGCAAGCCCAAAGATGCTTCAATAAGTGACTGGAGACAATTCGATGAAGCAGGAATATCAACCCGCATGATGCAGAAATATTATTAGCATTGAACCAACACATAATGGTTGAAAAAATTATATAAAGAAAGGGAAAACAATGCTAGCATGTTAAGAAACAAATGTTACAAATTATAAATAAACCATCATACAGAAGTCACACCACATGAACCCTAATATTATTTTTTTGGTCCAAAAACAGATGATGCTATGAGCCAAAAGTTCACCATCACCTTTTAAAGAAAATGAACAGCTGTGTCAAAAACCTATGACATCAAGAGAAAAATCCATATACAATCCAGATATAATGTCAGGAATTAAGATGACATCAGACTAACCTAGTCATACATTAACAAGTCTCGACCTCTATACACATGTCATCACAATGATGAGTATATTATAAAACTAAACCAGTCAATTAAAATTATAAAGTGTCAGGTGCACGACATCATTAACTGTTTAGATGACAGCATAATAAGGAACTAAAAGGTTCAAAATGCCTACTAATGACAAAAGCTGTGCCAAAAGCCAACAAGGAGTTCCCTGATTGGATTTTTCATGGGTTTCCTCGGTCATAACATCAATCCGAACACCAGAAATCAAGTCTGGCCTACCCTGAAAAGCACATGTTACACAATTTAAAATGCACACGCAGCAAACAAGTTTACTAAATATAAAAAATAAAAAAAAAAGCTAGCCACTATCCAACTTTACCAATTACTAAGCGCATGATCAGATAAATTTTTACATAAACACCTCTAGGAGAAGAAAATAAGAAACAAAAATGGAATACATTTCTCCATAAGCTAAAACTAGCTTATGCATAAGTTAAAAACCATTTTTAAGAAAAGCTAATATGAGAGAACTTCTACAAATAAGTTTATGCATAATTTTAGTTTTATAAAAGTTCATTTCATTTTTCTTCTTATTTTCTTCTCCTATAAGTGTTTATAGAGAACTTTATCCAAACAGGTCCTAAATCTAGCAGCACCAACCTGAGGAATATTGTCTCTCTGTTGAGGTGACAGAAAAGGCTCAACAACTGAAGCAACCGTTACAACCAACACCCTATCCTCACAGTTATCACCATTAAGACGCGTAGCTACTTGAGAATCACAAAGGGTATCAGGTACAAGCACCCCCGAAGATGAAAGAGTTGTTTCACCAGAACTACACATACCCAGAAGGAGAAAACCAAAACCCACCGCCATAAGTGCATGCAAAACAAAACTTTGAGAAATGAAAAACAAAATAAGATTAAGGGTGGGGTTAGAAACCGGTATAGATGAAAAGCGTGCTTTCTCATCTTCAACCCTTTTGGGTCCTGAAAAGTTATTGCAAGCTGAGTGAGCGATGATAAATGATAATAGAGAAGGAGGCGGAGGCGTTTGAGAAGAGAGAAAGAGTAACTCACAGGGCCACGAACTCTGACCATAACTGCGAAATTCCGAGAAAATTGACGGCATCCGACGGAACCATTTTTCCTGGTTGGGACCTGGGAGGAATTTGGGACACGAGTGACTATCATCAAGTTCAAGTTATAAGTTATTGTTTTCTATGTTAAATTGTAATCTTCTTCCTTCTAATTTTTTAAATTTATGATTATGTTCTCATGACTTTTAATTATAATATTTGATTCTCTTATTTTATAAAATGGATGATTTTGATCTCCTGATAAATTATTAATTAATAATTATAATTATTAAATATATTAAATTAATTATAAATTAAATAAAATTATTAAATATTAAAAAAATTAATTAAAGACTATTAACTATGTTATATCAATGATGTTATAGTGAGTTTCAAAGAGATGGTGATAGATTATTGTAAAGAATTAAGATTAGTAATAATTTTTATTATTTTTTAATAATTAATAATTTTAATTAATTTAATAACTCAATTAATTAAAATTATTTTTTTATAATCTATCATCAGGACTAAAATCACTAATTTATAAAATTAAAAATCAAGAAAAACTAAAATCATGAATTATTTAAGGGAAGCCATAATAGATGCTCCTAAAGACCAACAACTTTGCTTCTCTTACATTAGAGTAAAAAGTTAATTCATTGTATAAGCCTATGTGTAGTTAATTTGAGAGCTAATTTTATTTTCCATTATTTGTTATCAGTTATCCACCTACCATTTTTACTCTGTCATGTGTTGTATTAGAGTAATTTGAGTGAATATAAATTATTTTCAATGTTTTTTTTCTAATTCTTTGAAAAATTTTATCAATAATAAAATTTTGATGCCATCCTTAAAAGATTATCATAGGAATACAACTCATTTGTAATGATGATCTAACAAACATTGGATCTAATCTTTGTGACTAACATTGAGACACACTTCAATTGTTTTAAGAAGCTCAACTTGAGAAGAATTGTCACTACTCTTTCAATTATGGTGAATGTTGCTAATGGACCACATGATAATAATTCACAAGACACCTTGCAATCACAATCTACTACCTCTAATCATGGCGAAATTCAGTTCCCTAGTCTTGGAGGACGAAATTGTAGAGGTCACAATCGTGATCGCACTCGCAATCGCAACGAAGGTTCAAAGCCTTCTTATGAACTATGCTTCAAATATGGTTATGATGTCTTTCACTATTGATGAAACATTTGTTCAACCATCTCAATATCCTTTTTCAAACAAAGCTTCACATATATGCAAAATTTCACTTCATCCTTGCTTGGATCAGCTCAGCAACTTCTGGCATTTGTTGCAAACTCAATTGTCTCATGAACAAGTCTTCATTGGGAAAATGCAAGGTTTATCCATAACTTTTGTTGGTTGTTACAACTTGCAAGTTTGTCACCACAATTACTTGCCCAAAAGTTGCACACAATGTCAATAAGGTGTGTTACTTCACGAGTAATCCTCTTAAGTCTTAACAATCATTGTAGAGTTGTTAAGCAAATTATTTGTAAAGGCACCCTCAAGTCTCAACTATGGTTTACTACTGCAACCTAGAGCTTCCACCACCAAATTCTATTTGCATGTATTTTGTGATGCAGATTGGGAAAGTGATTTAGTTGATCACAAATCAACTTTTGGTCTTGTGTTTTCTTTGGATTGACTTTGGCCTATGCCATTATAGAGATCATATGGATTTAATCTTTGTTGATGGAACTTGGTATTTCATAGGACACTTCATTGCTTTACCATGTCAACCCCTGCCAGTGCAGAGATCATATGGACTTAATAATCTTTGTTGAAGGAATTTGAATTTTCATATGACACTTCATTGCTTTAGTATGCCAACCTTGGTGATATTGTTCTATCTCATCCCCACACTAAATACACGGAACTCAACATCCATTTTGTTCATGAAAAGGTGGTGGATTGTTTTTTTGAAATAATATAAAAAGAGATTTTTTACATCTATTTGGTTCACTTTTTGCATCAGCTATTTAACATTACATCAATTATTTAACGGCCATTAATTTACACCCTAATTTAATTAATTATGTAAATATGTAAATTATTTGTATTATCATTTGAAAATTATATTTTTCTTATTTCTCTATTTACTTAATTGTTTCTTATTAATGTTTAGAAAGAAAGAATAATTAAGAGTATGTAAAAGAAAAATAATTAATACATCTAGAAATTAGAAAATGATCTTTTAAAAAAGGAATAAATAAATTTATGAAAAATATCTTATAATTAAAAATGGAAAAAAATAATTTTTTGGCCTGATGATTTTTCCTTTCTTAAAAACAAAAACATTTTTCCTCAAAATAAATTATAAGATGTACAAAACAGTCATCACTCAAATTTGATGGACAACTAAAGAAAATCATAGCAAAAGTAGGGATGGCAAACGGGCCGGCCTGCAAAAAAATGGGGCGGGCCAGCCCGGCCCGCTTTTGCAAAGTGGGTTACAAATGCTAGCCCGCCCCGCTTTAATGCGGGCTAAAAATTAAAAAAAAATAAAAAAGTCAATTTAAAAAATAAAATACAAAAAAATTATAAAAAAATACAAATATGATAATTAAAAAAAACACAAAGTTAAATAAAAATAAATAATTTAAAATTAATGCTAAATAAATTATGTCATGTGATAATTCACAAAATTACACCATTTGCAAATAAAATTTACGGTTATAAACTGTCCAAAAGTGTAATATGCTAGTAATGAAAGATTATTTGAAAGTATCATTATCATAACCATTTTAATATTAAAACTTAGAAGTTAATTATGAGAGTGCAAAAGAGTATAAATTTAAAGAATATACCTATTTCAAAATATGTTAAATATATTTATTTAATTTTAATATTTAATATTTAAATAATATAGGCCCAGCGGGCTGACCCGCCCCGCCCCGCGTTTGGCCCGCAATTTTGCGGGGCGGGCCAGCCCAGCCCGCTTTTGATTTGCGGGTTGATATTATCAACCCAGCCCGCGTTTTTTTGCGGGCTAAGCGGGCCAGCCCGACGGGCCAAACCCATTTTGTCATCCCTAAGCAAAAGTACTTTTTTTTACCTGCTGATTAAAAGTATCATATACATGCATTATATAAACAATATGTTTTTTCTCTCTTTTTAGTTTTTTTAATCTTTGATTCATCACTAGAGATTAAACTCAACTGTATAAGAGTTTGTCTTCTCTATATTAAAATCAAATATAATTTTATATAGTAATTATTTATCTACTGGTATAAATAAATAATTATATATACTAACATATTTCAACACTACAAGGAAAATTGTTATTATCGACGGAGTATTTTTCATGAAATGTATTCCGTCAAAAATGTTTGAATTACTGATAAAACTTACCGATGAATTATATTCCATCTGAAATATTTAAATTATTGACAAAATTTACTGACGAATAATTTTTCCGTTGGAAAGTGTAGATGTTAATTTTATATATTATTTGATGTAAAAAAATTATACTATTTTTTCAATTCATAAGAATTAAACATGCTATCAGAGAGTTTATAATACCCACATATCTTATTTAACCAACTAACTTACATTTCCTTGATAAAATAAATTATACTATTAACTAATTTAAAATAATTTTTAAGTAATTACTACAAAAATTAACAAATTTTAATTATAGAATAACCTATAATTGAATGATAATGAAAAAAAATTGTATTTATTTTGATTAAATTCTTAAGTTTAATCTCATTTTCAAAATTTATTTTTATCATAAATTTGGTATGAAAAGATGTGAAGATGCAATTTTTTTTTAAATGAAGGTAAGATGCACAATTATTTACTTATACAAATCATTATATGATTTATAACAGTAAATACCGTACAAATTTGTTGTAAAGAAGTCAGAGCTCATTATGATGACCATATCTATCACTTGTTTGCTATTAAGGCTCAACGATTTTTCTTCATCACTAGCAATACTCCATTGAGTGCCACACCGCTCTTATTTATTAATTCATTGAAATTTCATTTTCAATGTATTAATTCATCTAAAAACATATTTAGTGTAAAATTTTGAATAAAGAGTTTGAATTCAAGATTTAGTCTTGATTAGATTTTTTAATAAAAGAGGTGCACAAATCTCCAATATGAAAAATGAGTTCTTATAGAAGAATCATTGATATCTACATAATATTAAAAAAAATATGTTTTTTTCTTTTTTCTCTCTTCCTAAGATCTCAAAATAAGATCTATCATTAAAAAAAAATAAAAAAAATCTTCAATTGACATTATAAAATCTATTAAAAAATAATTTAAGATCTCAATTTAAAATTTACTATATCTACAAATTCTCTCTATGCTGAATAAAACCCAAAGCCACATTGAGGCTCAGCTCAGCTCATGCACTCTCTTCTCTTTTTCTCTAGAATCACATATATAATTGATGAAGGGCATGCCCTTATTTCTCTTTAAAAAAGAGACCAAGATGAAGAAAGACATCAGAAGTTGCTGCTATGATGAAGTGTCAACCTCCACTCACAACAAGCAAAATAATACTTGCAAGACTAGCACTGCAGGATCTCATGCTGCAATTTGAGTTAGAAGCTAAGCTTAGTGATGATTTCAGTGGAATAAGGATGAACGACTCTTAACATTTTGAGGTCTACAAGGAAAGCATTGAATCAGTATTCGAGGTTGTCACTTGATGGTGGTAGAGATGCTATAAACTGGTCAAGTTTTGGGAACATACAAGGAAGAAGATCAGTTTGCTGTGATAGAAGACTAAAGGGAGGGTTAATACAAGAGAATAATGATTTAGGATCCAAGTTAAGGTTTGGTGAGGGTATGCCTTTGCCACATACTTTGGCAGGGGAGAGTGTGGTGTGGTGTAAACCAGGGGTTGTGGCCAGGTTAATGGGCTTAGAGGCTATACCATTGCCAATGCGTAGCATAAGATCTGATAACAAGTAAAAGATCCTTGCTGTTTTTAGGATGCAAAACCCAAGGAGGAGATTTTGAGAGAGATGAATATTGTGACATTTCTAGCCATGTTGAGTTATACTTAAATTAGAAGAAGCAATGCTGATATTGTAGCTTGTTGAGGAAAAGTTTAATTGCACTGGGGGATAGTGTGTTCTAGAATTCTACTATTTTATTTGATACTGTTTCAATGATGCCTCACAAAATCACAAGTCATAGGACTAATGGTGACAAAATTTGATACCATTTTAATGATTTTCTGTTGTCAAGTTATTCCTTTCGCTTTTATTTGCTACTTTTGCAGTAGATAGTAGATACACAGTCGAATCTTGATTTAAATTGATGTGATTGTTATGCTATTTTGTTCGCTGGTTCGTAATTGTTTGGCAGGTTTGTACATATTAACATGAAAGCAAACAATTCTTAGAGGATGGACGCGTTGAAGAATAATATAAGACTATTGAAATTCCTTTTTTCATAATGAAATAATTGAAATTCCTTAAAATCATGTTTTTAAATCAAATAATTGCATATAAATTTTTTAAAGTACCAACATTAAGTTACTCAATATAAAAATCCGTTGCAGATGAATTATTAATAAAATTGATAAACACTTTATATCATAACATAGTTACCTAAAAAATGTTGGCCTTAAATTAGAGATTTCCTTAAATATTACATCAACTTGTTGAATAATTAAGTTTGTAAATTCAAAAATAAAAACTCAATACCTGAAAAAATAAAAATTCAAATTCAAACGCATCAGTCAAATTCAACCTGAATATCCTCCAACTTGAACTAATGCATTTGACAGCACAATGATATTAATATTGCTAAATCCATCTTGGAAAACAAGTTAGCCTTTCTCCTAAAGAACTTAAACAGTGTTTTTTTTTTTTTTTTAGTAGTAGAACAAGAAAGCATTTTCTCAATAGAAATTCATCTATAAAGTTCTGTATAGGCTCATCCTCTAACTGAATAGGACGTTAATAATATCTTGAGGGTGTCCATAGAAATTCATCTAGAAAGTTCTGTATAGGCTCAATCAGCAAGCAATTCACTCAATTAAAAATATGGCAACAAGAAATAGATTTTAATTAATAAAAAAAGATTATATGAGATTTTGATGGTGGAAGTTTTATTAAAAAAATCAAGTAAAAAAAATATCATACCTAAGAGGATTTATTATCGAATTTAAATCCATACCGTGGAAAATATGACCCAAATAGTGTAATCTATAGATAAATAACGCGTAAAGATTTTTTTAAATAATCATTATTTCAATATTTGTCAAAAAAATAAATTTCAACCACCTGCGTTTCCATCCGACGTTTGTCTCCAAAGTCTAGGATAAGCTTGCTTGGTGGGCCCTTCCCTTTGGTTTGGACAAGAAAAAGGAAGACAAAGAGGAGAAAAAAAATACAGAAAATAACTTATTTTTTTATTTAATTAAAAATGAAAGATGCATTTTTAAAAAACAATATTTATTTTTTATTTTTTATTTAAATTTAGAATTTTCTCTCTTAAAAAAGGATAAGCTTCTGCCAAAGGTTGGGCCAAAATACAAATCAATACGCAAAAGGTGACAATGAAAGGATATCGAATTTATTTTATTTTTCCTAAAAGCTAAATATCAAAACAGAAAAGTCAAGGTTTCACGAAATTATCAACGGGCTGATCTTAAATTACTGATACTATGAAAACTACGGATAAGTTAAGTCCATCTGCATTACATCATTTATTTACTTATAAAATGAGAAGGTTAGTGAATCCCAAAAACTACAACTATTAGTATTAAATACTAATTGTGCTTATATATGGATGATTGGGACAGCCACCAACTTTGTCCGATGTAAACATTACAAAGTGAATTATTACGAGAAGACAGAGCGAATCTGTAAAGATGATACTTATCTCACTGATTAAATATTCTATCGTGTTGAGCCAAAACAAATCCCACGGCATTCCAAAATTTAATCCTTTTTCTTTTCTTTTTTTGTACGGAAAAATATCGTAACTTTCAACATATCATAACTTTGAACATGTAATTATATTTTTTTTTAGTCGAGGTGAGTCGCATAAATACAGATCGCACTGACTAGTTACAGCTTGAGAAAATATAATATTTTAACACAAATTTATTTATTTTAATATATATTAATCATTTAACAGAGGGAGAAAAAGATTAACCAATTGCCAAAGTTCAAGGCAGATCTGGCCTAACAAAACTCAGTGCAAACAAAACATAGCATAGTGATACTAATTACAGTAATTATTTAGCATTTTATACATTCACTTGCTCACAGAAACCAAAAGAGCAATTAATTTCCGACACATGATGGTGGTAGTAGATTCAAACGTGGCAGGTGCTTAACGAAAAACGATAATATTTACATGCAACCCACGGTCTTCTTAGTTTATCCTTTCAGCGGTGCCTGCTTCTGGTCTCCCCACTGTACAGCCTGCAATCACATACAACCCGCTTCATTATACCACAATATACATACATAATCAGCCGTTGATTTCTCACAAGATCTAACGGCTCACATCACCCCATTCCTATTATACATATTTTTACAACTTAGCAAAGAAAAAACACATAAGTTATACCGTGACTAGTGAGAGCTATACGTACCCTTGTTTTCTTTTAATAAAAAGAAAAATTATAGGATAAAAAGATGAATCAACTTGTTATTATGTATGCATGCAAAGTTGTTGATGAGTTATGGCCAAAAGAACGTAGCAACGCCAACAAATCAAAGGTTGGTCTTACAAAAATGAATTCATATTTCAAAAAAACATTAAAAAGACATTGATTCAATTTTCGCTTCTTGATGTGAGAATCTTATTTGATGAATAATTTATAACTGATTTTGTAAATACTCTTAGTCTTAATTAATGTCTTCTAAGACTAATATAGTCTCATCTAAACTTTCTTTTATTAAAAAGAAAGCAACAAACAATAATATTACCAGTCGTAGACAGTGGGAGTGTTGGGAAGTGGTTTGTCAAACATCTGAGCACCGATGGTCTTTGTGGCGGAGTTGCTCCCAGGATGGAAGACGCTCCTCCAAACGTTGTCAGCTTTACGCGCGGATCCCGGTGTCGTTGGAGTCGTCGGAGTCATCGGGGTTGTCGGTGTTGACGGCATCGACAAAGTCTTCTGCAGCTTGCTACTGTCTCCTTCATCAACTATATCAATCATCAAACACTAATAATTAGTTACAAATAGTTTTCCCTAGATATTATATATAAAAAAAAAAGGGTACGTACTTGTTTTGAGGGTGGTGAGTTTTCTGAGCTTGCCAAGGCCACGCTCAGGTTGAGGGCCAGCAACAACGTCATCCCAGAGCTTCTCTAGCAGAACCATCTTGGTGGATGAAAAGAAAAAGTGAGTAATGGGGGTTCTTAATGAGGTTGTGCAGGTTGTATATATATACATATATATAGAAGGGTGATCGTTAGTGATGATGGTTAAAAATTAAAAATATCTCTAACCAAAAGTGGGATGGGGAGTGAATATAGCGACAAAATGTGGTGGAAATAGTGAGAGAGAGGGAATTGGATAAGGATGAAGACCTGGTAGATGTGGGGCCCGCGATATAATATCTTTACCTTTGGTTAGTAGGTGGATGAATAATTATAATTAGTGTGTTTCCTTTGTCCTATTCTTCAGAGCAATGTGGCCATGTGGGGTACATGCATTGTGATGGGATAAGGGCTTCAATTCATCGTGGACCCCATGCCTTGTTGCTTTGCTTCCTATGTTTTCTTTTACTGCTAAGATTAATTATGCAATGGTCTCTCCATGAATCCTTCGAAGGAACCATCTAGATTGGGAGAAAAACAGTTTGTCCTTCCACGGTGATAAGTGAAAAATGATAGTAATTCATAATTCTATGCATAATTAGTTATCAAATTACTGTATTCTATTTTAAATAAATGATTATCATATTTTGATCTCATATTTAAAAATTAACTACAAATAATTATTTGAATTTCGTTGCAAATTTTTGTAATTGCTTGATTACATATATTTATAGAGTTACATGTTACAGATGGCTATAAATAACATTTTTAAATAAAATGTTTATGAATAAAGTTTTTTATTCTTTTTAGCTATATAAGTAATATACATCAAGTTTAGTTTTGAGATTTTAGAATTTGTCGTCTCTTTCGATATTTTTCTCCACTATTCTCGTCCACCTCTTGCTCAGTCATTTGAATCTTTGTTTAGTTTTCACTGGATGTAGTAAAAGTGGGTTGAACCAATTTAAACTCACTCCATAAAATATATGATTTGAACTTTAAATTTTGATAAAAATTAAATATGGGTCTACTGAGCTTCGACAACAAAATATCATGCAAAATGGGATTGGGCTTGGGTTGAACCAATGACTCACATTAAGCATGTGACCGGGATGAATTGAATGTCATTGCTAAAAGGAATTTTCTTCATACACTATATCTTTTATTAATACACTATATTTTATTTAATGACAAAAATATCCCTCTACAACTTTAACTTCGACGTCTTAATTTTCGGTTTCATTTTGCTGTGAAAGAGTGGGTATTGGACATTGTTGAGGTTGTAGCCGTTGTTGGGTGTGCATTTGTGGGTGGTGGTAGAGGCATTTATTGTTTACCTTCGTTGGAGCGTTGTTGGTGGGTTGGTGATGGCTGCTCGTGGTGGGTCAGAGGTAAGTATGCTTTTTTACTGTATACGGATTATATAATCCGTTTAGATGATACAGATTACATAATCTGTAAACGAAAATGATGCTTATAGATTAGGTAATCTATAAGCTTTATACGGAATATGTAATCCGTACAATATATACGAAATATGTAATCCGTAAGTTTTATACGGATTAGCTAATCCATATGAAGCTCACGGATTACATAATCCATAAGATTCACACGGATCAGGTAATCTGTATCATTCCTACAGATTACATAATCCGTATGATCAGGTAATCAGAATATTTTAAACAATGCTTCTTACGGATTACATAATCCGTATGAAGGTTACGGATTATGTAATCCGTATGAAGGTTACAGATTGTGTAATCCGTAAGCTTCATACAGATTACATAATCCGTACGATCCCCCATACCACTCTTACAGATTGGTTAATCGGTATCACCCCCACGGATTCGCCAATCCGTAGTGACCCTGATGACAGAAAACAACTCTCACCGTGACGCAAACACCACCACCACTAGCGCAAACACCACCACCAATCACATGCAACTTCAACGACCACACAGTACCAATGCCACCACCGTTAGCCACCAAGAAGACGCAAATGAAGACGAAGGAACGCACAGCTGCTGAAACGAAACCAAAAAGAGGCTATTACACACAAAACCTAATTAAAATAGTGAAAATCCTATTTTCGGTATTACACTATTATCATATAGTGTATGAAGAAAATAATATTATGTAGGAAGCAGAATCCTTGGTAAAATGAGGAGCCAAATCTGATCATGATTCGATTTGGGCTTAGTCTGGAAAAAAAAAAAAAAAAAAAAACTCATACAATTTCGGCTTTCATCAACCTGAGCCTCAAATTTATAGGCCTGGATTGAATCTTGGTTTTTACATGCTAATCCGTATGAATATATATTTAGGAAGGGTATTTTTGATTTTTCGCTTTCAGCTTTAATTTTTAGCACGAATAACATTCGGACCTTTTTAGCCCAATTTGGGCTTAGCTCACTCAAAAAAAAAAGTGCAAATGAAAGTTGCACCAATTGGACCTTTCAAGCTCAGTCATCTTCAATCTTTAACCATCTTCTCTTCTCTGACATTAGTTGTAATGGTAATCTTGCACTTCAAATTGGATTCGAAATGAAATTTCTTTATTTTTTAATCATATTATTAATGTAAAGTATTTATTAATTTTATTGATAACTTAAAATGACAGAGATAAATGTGATTTCAACCACAACTTAGGTAGGGTTGATGAAATAGAGAAATGTTTCACATGTGATGATGTGAGATAGAAAAGTATCACTCAATAAATTTCCTTCATAAAAAATATCGCACTAAAAACTTTTCATGGTTACACGTTTTATACGCTTAAATAAAGTCTCTAATCCGATTAAATTGAGTTGGTTTACACACTTTAAAATTACAACCAGACAAATGAATCCAAACAAATATTTCTTTCGACTGTTTTTTTTATAGAGCAATACATCGATACCAACCCCTTTTTTTTAGCCAGTTCCAACACCAATGGGATTTTTCCTTCATTTTTTTTGGATATTTTCATTTTATTTAAAAATACTTCAACATCAACTCAACCATACTATATACTACAGGATTGGTTTACAAATTTCAAAACTCAGACATCCCATGAATGGATTTAATGTTCTGAAGAGCACAGTAATCTTGTCATCAACCATCACTCAGACATTACAAAATTGAATCTATAACCTTAACCTTAATCTATAGGGTCACAAAGTCATATACTATATTTTAGTCGTATAGTGTAGAAACAAATTGAAGGTTGATTCACCTTTGGACTTTCAAGTCCACATATTATAAATTGTAAATAAGCCGAAATATCACATATACATCATTATGAGAAAATCCAAAAATATTCGTTATAATTTTCCTTTTCCCATTAGTTGTTAATATTATCATCTTCAATACTAGCGATTTAATATTCCTCATTGTACCTTTTACCAGTCAACCTCTAAAAAAATGCAGTTATTTCTACTCGGTGACTAAAATCAAAAGACATAATTGCGAAACTTGGATTCCTTCTCAATCCAAGAAAGGGTCGCAGTTACACTCGTACCTCTTCAAGAAAGCAAGTAAATACTTGTTACAAAATGAAAATTAACATGACACTTCAATGACCACTTGGGCTAGTATCCAACAACCGTCGCACGTCGGTAATGTAGCTACATGTTAATGTAAAAACCAGAATTGAAAACGACAAGGAAACGTATTAACTGTGATGATTTCACAGCAAAGAAATAATAACAAATCATTTGTCCACTCTTAACTACCAACACTTGGCCATCCTCGTAGGATCAGCCACTTGAGCAAGCTATAGAGACGGTGTGTCACATAAGCTTTGAGATTTGACAATGACATTCAGAAAGAAAATATATTTACACTCTACCTTCGTAATATCCACCCATACGCAGACTCCTCAATGAATATACTGGCCAAACAGAAGATGTGACAAATACTCTGACTAAAGATGACAAACTCCATACCCAAACTCAGTTCAATAGGCTACTCAAACTTGGAGGCCGAAAAGTTAATAACATGTGAGTTGACAAATGATAATGTACAAGTCATGTCCCCTATGTAACTTGATCTTTGTTCACCAATTATTATTTATCATTTTTTCTTAATCCAACATGTTAATTTCTCAAGAAATGCCACCAAAATTAAATATGCGTATTGGTTTGCCTCCTCCACCACAAAGCGGACAGCAAAAAGAAAAATATAAAACCAGAACAACTTCGACTCGGCAGAACACATTCCAACTGAATTGAAGTGGTCCCAGTGTCTAGCGAGTTTCTGCATATATATAAGTTTTCAACCCACATAACCATTTTGGTTTTAAATCAATGGACGGAAACAAGCTCACCTCACATGTGGCGGATGATAGCATTTCGTTATCATTGGACTCGCTCTCTTTTAGTGGCCTTGTTTCTATTCAAGACCACCAACCAAAGCTCCCTTCTCCTAACCGGCCTAAACACTACCAGGTAAGCAAGCATGACCCAGAATTTGAATTTACCAGCACTAAAGCAAACTTGAATTCTGCTGTCAATCCAATCAAGATCACTCCTGCTGACCAACTAATTTCCAATGGTCGACTTCAACCACAAGCACTTGCCATCCAAACAAATCAGTCTCTGATCACAAATCTACCCAGTTCCTCAAGCTCATTACTAACAACCCATAGCAGCAGTAAGATGTCATGCAGTAGAACAGGCAGCAAAATGAAATATGACGAACAACTTAACAAAGCAAGCAAACATACAAACAAGAAAAGCACGGTGACAAGGACAGGGTTTGGCCAGAAAATGAAGTATTTTCTATCACCATGCCGTGAATGCCGAACCATAAAGCAAGGTGCTGTTAAAGCACAAACTGTTCCAGGAGAAAATCTCAAAATTTACTGACAAGGTTTATTTTCTGTGATTCTCTCATGCAAGACCAGAAAATGTAATCAGGAATCTAGATTTATACAGTTAAGTAGTGGCTTAAAAGAATACAAATGGCATGCTTCATTTCAATGTCAGTTACTACTGCAGTAATGGCACCAAATGATCAACATTACAAACCTGTACACTAGGGATAATTTCTATCATTTTTGTTTTATTTGGTTGGTTAAAGCTATAAAAGATTCTATGTGCTTGTTTGATCATTTGTTATACAGCTTGCGATTGACTTTCTATTTTGTCAGCTCAAGATCTTAATATGTTCAAATACAAATTTAAGATGCATATGTTACCTAGAGGTCCAAGTATTTAACATGTTGGGCATTACTAAGAAAAGCTCCAGCACTTGTGCATTTCGAGCCTCTAAAGAAAGAATATCTCTTCACCTTTTTTCTTTCCTGGTCTAGATGAAGATTTCTTGAAAATATGTTGACCCCAACCCAAGGCATCTAATATCCACCTTCCCACTTCCTAGTTAAGATGCGTGGATGTACCTTCGATATTAACCACTGATGATAGTGATATGTAAATTATCAAGCACAAATGGTGCATAATCAACGGCTACTACAGCCTGATGCATTGATGCACATTTCTTGAAGGGTGCATTTTCATGTTGACCAATAAAACTCAGAAATCAGAATGATAACTGATTGCCACTTGGAGTGGATAGTATGAATATATGCCAAGAGAGCGATTGATTGTTTTAAGTAAAATGTAAAAAATGAATACAGGAAACAGAAGCTTAAAGACTCAAAAGTAAATGTGGCACAAGATAAACAGTATTACAGAAATGAACAACAGAAACTTTATCGGTGATTTGGTAAAAGTGCCCAACAACAATGTAGATATCTACGTGTGCACGCAGCTATAATTTCTACTTGATAAAGTCCAAATTTAATTTTTACCAGTATCTCATATAACAGTTATAATTTTATCATACATTGAATCCTATAAACTATGGAGTGTGTTTGGGTTTAACTGTATTTAGAGATTATAATTTGTTTCCATAAAAAACAATTTATAATCATGTTTTCTCTTGTTTGGTATTATTGGTGAAAAATCATATTATAATCTATTACAAATGCAAAAAAAAAAAAAAAAAATCAAATAATCAAGATTGTAGAGATTATGATTAAAAAGTAACACATTATTTTCTAGCTAAGTTTTGTTTTCTCATTTTATCCCCAACAATTGATCGATTCAAACACAAAATAAACTACTACAAATAACTTCATACGCTTTTTTATAGAGTTACTATAAAAACTAATTTTGGAGAATTCAAACGAAATAGATTTACCTTTAAATTACTTTTCACATAACATATACAAACATAAAACTTATTTCACATAATCAATTATATCTATTTATAATCAACTATTGAACTAATCTCTAAAAGTAATACAATACAAACATACAATGACACAAAAATGCAGAAAGTGAATGGATAAGGGCTGTTTGGTTTGTTGAAAATCAGAATTAATATTCTGATTTTATTAATATTCTGAATCTCACAATCTTGCCACTGCTACTGCAAATATTTTGTGGATCCAGAATTTACTTTAAGAACTTGCAGTGCCTCATCTCACCCTTACTATCTACTGTGATAATTTCAATGGTGTCAACCTTGCTCATAATCTCATTCTTCATGCACAAACCAAGCACGTGGAACTTGATTTGTTTTTTGTCAATGAAAAGTTCTAGCTAAGCAATTGGTTGTGCAACACATTCTTAGCCTCAATCAGTGGGCAGATCTTCTGACCAAGCCTCTCTCTCCTACTTGTTTTCTTCTCTTGAGGACCAAGTTCAATGTGTCTAAGCCACCTGCAGTTTCGAGGGGGGAGGGTAAGAGAATACTCTTCTTGAGTATCTCTCTATTGTTCTATTGTTTTTCTCTTTATGTACTTTATTGTATTGCCTTCCTTTGTATCTATCCTTGTCAGTTATAACTATCACTGTCAAACAGTTATAACTATCTATTCTTGAGTAAACTCACTAATGCATACAATCCTACAACTTTTTTTGGGGTGGGCAGTCAACGTGCTAACTCACACGGGATATCGCTAGTTGTTCGGATCGCAAGTTTCAACAGCTGAAGACCTTCATTCCTCTCTGTAGTCTGCTCTCAACGTTGTTGTCGCCGTCACCTGACACATTGCCATCATCGTCGTGAAACCTTGTCGCGGACACATCCTGTATCTTGCAAGGTGCTTGGCTGAGCTATCAAGGTGCTTGCAGTGTTTAGATTCCAGAAATCTTAGCTTGTAGTGCTTTTTTGACTAGCACGTGTTCAGAAATTGGTTATATTATTTGTCGCTTGGAGTTGTTTGGTGCGTGTTGGCCTGTTTAGGTGTTGTTTTGTTTGTGCCTATTATTTTTTCTCCTTAGTTATTTGTGACCTATTATAAGTTATTAGTTGTTGTTCTTATCTATTCACAAAAAATAGTTATTGTTCTTATCTGTGTTATTTTTTATGTATGTGCATGTATATTAATTTTGCATTTTAAGAAAGATCTTACATCCTTAAGTGATCATGAATTTTCTCCCACACTTGAAATGAGTGGACAGACCCTAGAATGCACGACAAAATCAAGCTAGAAAGAGCTGATTGAAGCCATGTGAGGAGTATTTGATCTTGTATCTCCCACGCACTGTACGCAGGATCCCTGAATCCTGATCAGCTTCACTTGCATGTCAAAGAGGAACATTCGGACACACTAGATATCGGTGTAGTTGATGTGCTTTGATCACTGGTTCTACTTGTTGCCTCCACAGCAAGAAGTTCGAATCAGTGAGCTTCTTAGATATTGAGTGCAAGAAAGCAGAAGATGAAGAGAAGGAAGGAGTAGTGGAAGGAGGAGGAGAAGATTCGGCCATTGTAGGACCTTTAAGCTCTAGACACCAAACTAGAAGGAGAGAGAGAGAAACTAAAATTTGTGGAACTGTAAGATCTAATTCCATTCCCAAACAGTTTCAGTTACACTGTAGCTATCATAGAGATCTGAGACTTGCAGAGCAAGCTTCTAACAGTTAGCTGCCAGCTGTCACTTGACAGCTGGACTACTAACTTCCACTCTCTAATCTCACTTAACCGAGTACAATACAATAGTGTGTAGTCTAAATTAGACACGTTTTCATAAAATTTAATAAAAAAACTAGGTACATTTCGCAAAAATTGACATTGCCAATGATCAAGAGAAACATAGAAGATAGAAGGGATGAGAAAATCCTTGATAAATGCCACAAACCAAATAAAAAAATGCTGACCTAAGTCTTAAATATATAAAAAAAAAAAAAAAAATGACATTGTACATAGGCATAGGTGTAAATGATGGAACTATTGATGATTAAGCAAAATGAGATGATTACCTTAGTGAAAAAAGTTCAGAATTTCTCCTGATTAGCGTAATCCATGGTTGAAGAGTAACACAGATATGTCATTCATAAAGATAAGAAGCTGAAATTCGCAACTAAAAACTATGATAAACATAACAAGAAACCTTGATAGCAGATAAATATGAATACTAAGATTGACAGTTGGGACATTAAAAGACCTTTCCAACAAATTGCAACTTCTAAAGCTCTAGTCTCTTTGTATATTAGGAATTTGTTAAACTATATTAGAATAGATGAATAGAATTACTCCCTGTTCTGTTATAACTACAGTTAGCTATGTTAGTTATGATAGATAACCTCAACTAACCTAATCTTAGGTTAGTTGACAGTTACTACTGTCAGTTGTTATAGTTGTTTAGCTCTAGTATAAATACTAGAGATGTAACTGATTTCAGATGAGTTGGTTAATATCAAAAACTCCATTTCTGAAGTTTGAGATTTTCTCTCCCTTCTTTTCTAAAATAATTTTAAACTATATCAAGGTTTTAAATAGCATGCTATAACGCTGCTATAGCTATGTGGTGGAGTGGCACCTTGCTGCTATAGGTGCCATTGTAGCATAGCAGTTTAGTGTAGTGCACATCACAAACAAAATAAAAGTTGTAGCACTATGTGTTGATTGAAAACAAAAACTTTGAACACTAACAGGCTTGTTTGGTTACTATTTTTGGGATTTCAATTTCCAAAAAAGTATTTTGCTTATAATCAATCAAAGAGTTGTAGTTTCTCACATAGTCACATTCTCTCTATATCCAACCCTTGTTATGTGTATGACATCTCAAGACCTCGTTTCTCTCGAGACAACAATCTCATTTCCGGTTTCTTTTTTCCAACAACTAGTTTCAAAGCCTTTGTTTTGTCTTCTCTAGAGAATGGTTTCTGGTTTATCTGATGATAGAAAGAGATTAATACGTACATTTGGTTTCTCTTCTTCCCGACAATAGTGTATGGCCACTGGTCCCTCTAACAACTGCATCTAGATTCTCTTCTTTATTCTCTCTAACAAACCTCTGCCTCACTCTTCTCAATTCAGTAACCATTGCCGCCTCTTCTTCAGACATGGAAACATCCTCTCAAAAGGAAGGATTTACAACTGCGTCAGTCTTATAGGGGATTGGTTAAGCCCTGAATATCTTGACATGGCACAATAGTGGAATAGTTTCAAAGATTTCGAAGACAACAAGGCAATAACATGTAATTTTTGTGAGAAAACAACTATTGAGGGAATTACTAGAGCCAAAAGACACTAAATGGGAATGAGGAATAACGTTGGAGCTTGTAAGAAAAGTAGAAAACTCCACCTAAAAGCATTGTTGAGGGAAGCCTATCAGAAGAAACAAGGAGAAAAATATGCAAACATGAATGAGTTGCAAGACCAAGTTGAGATAGAAGAAGTGTAGGAAATTATGAATATCCCAAGTGAAAAAATGCCTGAGGCCTCTAACCGGTTTACCTGCTGCAAAAAAGGCCAACAATATCAAAGGCCCCATGGACTAGTTTTCATAAGGAACTCGAAAACAACCATCAAACTAGGGAAAGTCAAGAAGCAAATAAGCATAAAATCATGCTAGTGACAACAAAGCTAAAGCAAGAACTATTTAATGTTGTAAATTCAAAAAAGTTCAAATTAATGGTTGAGGCGATTGGGAATTACGGCCCTCGTCTAAAGGTTCCAAGCTAATACTAGTGTAGGGTTCCACCCCATAAGGATTTGAAATACACAAAGGGATTGTTGAAAGAGTCGTGAAGAACGTGTATTGTATGAATGTTCAATTATGTAGGATGCAAGGATGGATAAAAGGAATAGAACCTTGATAAAAAATTTGGTGAATTGTCCAGGGGATCAATGTTTGTGAAGAATATTGACACTTCTGGATGCATGAAGACCAAGAAGAAATTATTTGAGCTCTTGAATAGTCTTGTTAAGGAGATTGGAGAACACAATGCTGCGCAACTGATTATGGACAACAAAAGTAATTATTTGTTGGCTGGTAAAAATTATTTTTTATTAGTTCCACAATTTTAATTAACTGTTAGTTTGTTACTCATTAAAGTTTATTGGTTCCAGTCTTGTTGAAATTTTCAAAAGCCAAGAGGAAGCTTTTGTACTGAACTCTATGTGCTGCACATTGCATAGACTTGATACAAGAGGGTATTAGGAAGAAGGCTAAAGCTAAAAAAGCAATAGTAAATAACAGCCGAAGTGGACACGATAGGGTGGAGTGGGGCTAAACAACATGGTGTGGTGTAGACAATGTTCATCTCGATTTCATGACACAGACGGAGCGACCGCAATAGCCGCAGGCGGGGCATCCACAACCCCGCTCTTGAGGCGTTTTACTCCCACAACAATGAAGCCCTTCTAGAATCCCCAAAGTAACTTCATTTTGTAATCGTTGGTGAGGGTATTTTGGGAACGAGGTTTACATTATTGGCTTTTGAGGATCTAACCGTCCTCCTTAACCCAAGCTTGGGACCGGCTATGAAAAAATATAGGTGGAATACATTCATATATATATATATTAACATCCACAGCACCTTTGATCTAAGCAAATTGGGATCAGTGATAGATAACCCAATGATAGACGAGGAGATTGAAAAAAAAAAGTAAAAGCAAAGAAGGGGGAAAGAAGGAGGAGAGATGAAAAAGAAAAGAACTAAAAGGGACCATCTGGAACATAAGGATAACAACAGGTCTAACCCTCCATCAAGCTTATAGATTTTCTCCATTTTGTTCTAAGACACACCGTCTGTCAATCTATATCCCACTCCAATAAGTCTTGTTTAACTATTTTTCTCAGGTAAGTTTCGGTATACCTCTACCTCTCTTTGTGTTGAGCTCTTGGTAACAAACTTTTGTTCTAACAGGAACATCCAGGGGTCGTCTCATTACGTGCCCAAATCACCTCAATCTATGCTCCCTCATCTTTTCACTCAACGGTACTACTACTACTACCTTTTGTCGAATATTTTCCTTTCTTATCTTATTCATCTTCGTATAACCACACATCTGCCTTAACATCCACATTTCTGTGCTCATGTTGTCTATGTGTTAGCCAACATTCAGCTCCATATAACATTGTTGGTCTTACAATTGTTCAATAGAATTTTTCTTTTAAGCTTAAAGGAAATTTTGCGATCAGACAACAACTCAGATGCACTCCGCCATTTCATCCACTTTGTTCTAATCCTTTGATTTACATCCTCATCAATCTCTCCACATTTTTGCAAAATTAATCTCATGTATCTAAAGCATCTTTCTTGGGTACATCTTGACCAAGAAGATGCACGAGGTCTTGATCATCATCTCTTACCAGTGAAAACTCACATTTCATATATTTAGTCTTACACGAGGTCTTGATCATCATCTCTTACCAGTGAAAACTCACATTTCATATATTTAGTCTTACTCCAGCTTAACGTGAGTCATTTAGACTCCAAAGTGCTTCTCCACAATTAAAGTTTCCTACTAACACCGTCTTTGGTCTCATCAGTAAGCACAATATCATCTACAAAATGCAAACACCATGGTACTTCCTCTTGAATATCTTTTGTTAGTTCATTCATCACCAAGGTAAAAAGATAAGGACTAAAAGTCAAACCTTGATATACACTTATAGTGATAGGAAAATAATTTGCGGTTCCATTACAAGCTTCCACACACGTGATAGTCCCATCATACATATATTTGATTGCATTTACATACTTTAATGGTACTTTTTTCTTCTCAAGAGCCCACCATTAAACTTTTCTTGGACCGTATCATATGTTTTCTCAAGATCTATGAACATCATATGTAAGTCTTTCTTTTTTTCTCAATACTTTTTCATTAATTGTCACATCAAGAAAATGACTTCCATGGTATATCTTCCGGACATAAATCCAAATTCATTTACAGAAACCTTGATCTCTCTCCTCAAGCGATGTTCAATAACTGTCTTCCACAACTTCATAGTATGACTCATAAGCTTAATGCCTCTATAGTTAGAACAATTCTAAATATCTCCCTTGTTTTTGTAAATAGGTACAAACATATTTTTCAATCAAGCATCTTATTTATTTGAAGAATCTTAAAGATTGGTTAGCCATTTTATTGCCACATCCCCAGACCTCTCCACACTTCAATAAAGACGTCATCGGGTCCCAAAGCTTTATTATTCTCCATCCTCTTTAAAGCCTCCTTAACTTCATATGTATTAATTTTGTGCACAAATCTTTTATTCAAATCATCATTAACATCCTCCAAGTCCACCTCACTTTTATTGTCATCTCCATTAAAAAATTTGTTAAAATAGTTCAACCATCTTCCATTTGCATCTTCATCTTTTACCAAAAGTTTATGATTTTCATCCTTAGGTGAGGTTTTTGCTCTTCTTATCCCTTATTTTTGCAAGTTTGTATATACCTTTTTTACCATCCTTGCTCTCAAGATTTTTATACAAATCAGCGATAACCTTTTTCACCATTCTTTGCATTTTTTCTCACTAATATAAATTTTTGCAAGTTCTCATCATTGGGACTTTTATGCAAAGATCTAAAACACTAGGCAGCGAGCAAGACTGAGGAGAGGTGTTGCTGCTACACCTTCAGCAGAATTAGAAATTGATGAAGTTCAAGAGGAGGAAGACAATCTACAACTGTACTAATAGTGAAAATGATAAAAACTAGGGTTTAGAAGATGATGATTGATTATTCCTATGCAGGAAACTTGTATTTAACTTATTTATTTACATATTTTGTTTAAGAAAACTGTGACTTTTTATTATTAATTATGTATGTCATGAATTTTCAATATTTTTTATCATTTTGAGAATTAATGTATATAGTATACATTATATAAACTAAATAAATATTTCAAAACAGTGGCTATCCTGCTCCTGCTATACCGTTTTTGGAGCCGGCCAATACACACCGGACACCGCTATCCAGGATTTAAAGCACTGAACTCTATAGTACTGGACATCAATATACATACAAAAAACAAAATGTTATTAAAGAAATAAATCTAATTATGTAAATTAAGGAAACTAAGGTATCCTCAAAAATAAAACAATTCATGCAAGGTTTCTCTAGAATGGAACAAGCAAGAGAAGGCATGGACATAACAATAAGAAAATATTTGAAAGAAAATTCAAAACCAAAAAATTCCAAATCAACCTTCTGTATGAAAAAGAGAGCCTCAGACAGAACTTTTCATGAACTAGGATCAGCCAACTGATCAGAAACTGTACAAAAAAGGTGTTTGGCTTGCATATCAAGATTTGCCATATTTATTGACATATCCCTGCAAATCAAAGATAATTCTGTCAAATGAAAGACATATCACAATCAAACAACAATATTCTTGCACTTTCATTGAAAAATCACTAACACTGATATAAAAGGGGGATAAAACACTTACATTGACCAGCTTTGCAATTTTCACCTGACTTGAAGAAACATATTGCTTAGCAGTATCTATGGTCGGAATCTGATGGGGTTCCAAGGTGCTAACAACCTTGTCAACTGATTTTTTGACTATCATAATATGTGTGTCCTTGCTAAGACGACCCTCGTGCCAAGCTGGTTTTAACAACTCTTTAACATGATCAATAAGAGCCGCACGAAAAAATTTCAGTGCCTTCGATTCCTTCTGCATGCTGCCATCCATCTGAAAGTCGACATCCATTTCATGATTTTTCTTATCCCTGTCTACTCTCTTCTTTTTACGCCCTGATCCTTCACCATGACGTCTAGCATCACACTCAGTCAAATCTCTCTCTTTTTTTTTATTATCTGCAACCTCAAAGGTATGTTGCCCCATGCCCAATTTATCTTGATAGTTTACATAAGTTCCTGATGTTATCTCTGTTTCAGGTGGAAGACAATCTTTTTCATGAGGAAGACAATTTTTATTTGGCTCATTTTCACCAAATTTATTATGAGATGATACAGAACTTTTGTCATCATTAAGATTGGACATGTGTTTCCCAACTACAGCAGAATCACCATATGTCCGAACCTGTGATGATGCCTGTATATTTGATCCATGAATTAAAAGGGAAGCCTTCAAAGACCCATCTCCTATATTAGGTATCTCAATGCTATCACGAAGAGGGTCATAAAGATCTCCAGGAGATGATACATTCATAGAAGTAATAAAAAAAGATGGTCGAAAGGGCACAGAAGGTTCCCAATCATAAGAACAGATTTTTGATTTATATCCAGCAGGATATGATGGAACCCTAGACGAATTAACAAGAGACAAATCTTCCCGCCCTGAACCAGAACCAGAGAAAGTGGACTTCGATGTGAGATATTCTTTGTCAGTGTTCAAATTTTTTTGAGAATCCACATTACTAGCCCCCAAAGATGAACTAAAAGGCAGTGAACGTCCTGATTGGGCTAGAATCTGGTGGGAGAGTGACATACTTGAAGCGGGAAATTGAGTAACCAAGCTCGAATTTGGTGAATGGCTCAAAAGTGTGGAAGTATATCCTTTGTACATATGTTGGTTCCGAAGAGTAGCCATCCAATCTGCATGAGTTGAATTCAACGAAAGATTTGGGCTAAAATAATTGTCTGATGCACTAAATGGAAATCTATTCTCTGGAACCAAGTTGTCCCTCAGCGGAAACTTCTGTTTTTCTTGAGATGGATGCCAACTAGGAGTTGCTTCGTGCTCATTCTGCATGCTCATATTGAAAGGAAATTCAGAAGAATGCATAGCAAAGATATGTTTTCAAATTAAGCAGTAAATGAAACTAGAGTACTAACCATCCTTGATCTCTCAACATTTTCCCTAACACCTGTTACAGGGCACTATCTTTATTAGAAATATGATTACAGAGCAGATTAATGAACACCTTGAACAAACAAGTTACATTGCATACCTTCTTCCAAATTCAACTGTCTCTTCTGATGAGTAGTAACTAAGTCTGCTTCAGCCTCCTGGTCAATATTGGCCCCAGTATCTTTTATATGAAGAAAGCTACAAGAACTACCTCTGATACACCACCCTTTAGCAAAAAAATCACATATAATTCTTGGGCGTTTGTTTCCATCTTTAATCTCAGCACTGGGAGACAGACTTCTAGTCCTGCTATCAAGAGGAGTTAATAGTAAAACTTAATGGTTAGAAACTATGTGCAAACCAATTTAAACAAATTGGTAGAGGACAGAAAACTACTTCTGGAAGAGACAGCATGTTGTATAAATTAAACTTTACTCTATTACAATGTAGAAGAACATAACAAACTAAAATGAACAGACCTTGATATCATTTGTTTCACATCATCCCTTGACTCCATCTCTGACTGCATGATTTTGTTTCTAGAATTCTGACCACCATTAGAATCCTCAACAAGGCAATCTCTCGGTAGGGGGCCAATAACCATATCTTGTACAGTATCACTAGATGACTTGGTGGCCCTGGCCCTGGAATCAATATTATTATCACCACATAAATTAGCTTTGCTATTGCAACCTGGCTCACTGTATCCTCCAAATGTTTCCTTCTGCAGAAGGGATCCAGCATTTTCAACTTCAACATCTAATCCTTGACTTCTGCAATCTTCAACAGAAGTCAGATTTTCTCTTGATTTTGGATGACTCGAAAATTCATATTTGAGGGGAAGCTCATCCTTTTCCAATGTAGATATCTCACTTTTTTTTAGCATGGCATCATTCTCTTCCAAGCAATGCATACTAGATGGTGGCATCACTTCAGGGATTTCAGCCACAGAAGATACTGGTCCCAAGATTTTGTCTTGCCCCTCAAACTCCGTATGTTGGCTCGAATCTACAATAGAAGATAAAAATTAAATCAAGAATATGAAAGATGCATACAGGAAAAAAAAAAAAAAAAAAAAAGGAAACCAAATAGACAAAAAGGTCCTGACCAGTGTCCCAACTACCCTCTTGTTGATATAGGACTTCAAATAATTTGACCTTTGTTCCTAAATACAAATTATTATTTTTTCTACATCCATAATTATTAAAGGATGAAAGTACGTAACAAGTTAACTTGTTTCTAAATACACAAGTACACACATCTGGAGGTGATTAGACAATGAAAGAAAATAGGAAAGGAAAGCTAAGGTAGGTCAAGATGTTCTCTAAAATATGAAAACAAGAACTCAAGAAAGAAGTGTGGCCAGCCAATCTGCTTGTACATTTAGAATAGTAACTCTTATGAAACAGCCATGGACAGAACACCAAAAAGAAGCCAAAAACAAACAAAATTGTATCATAAAGTAAATTAGTAACAAAGAGACATCCTCAAAGATGTGAACATTCTGCTTCAAGGTTCACCAAAGGACTGCATGATTCTTTAATTCTCTGATCGGTCAAAATTTCAATTGTTACTGTTGAAAAGAAGAATTAATATTTTGATTCTATTAATAATAATAGAGGTTTGTAGGCACATTATCTTTGATTTAGAGGAAACATAATATCCTCAATTTATGTGTAATTAATGTATTTAACCTATACAAACATGCATCCATTGTGTACTCTAACACGGTTTTCAGTTCATTATACCTTTGTTTTCTCCTATTTTTAACATGATATCCGAGCTTGATAGAGGTATAGAGAAAGTCATACCTCACCAAGGACCCACTGTCCCCAGTGGACCCTTCTACTCACAACACCTTTACCAACGATCTTTTTCATTTTTTTTTCCAATTTCTGACATCTTTTCTGGCCATTGCCGGTATCGCAACTCCAATGACCTTTCCAACCAGCGAAACCATCGTTCAACTTGCTGGCTGCCAATCTGTCCATCCCCGGAAACTGCTTGCTCAGCCAACCCTTCATGCATCCCCCACGTACCCAATATCTGTCGCGCCAGACAAGCACCAAACAGCATCTTTTCCGGCGCGTCTGGCATTATTTCTGGCTGCAACTCTGGTGCCTGGGTCGTCCACCCAGCACAATCCAACCCTCCAAGTTTCATCCTGATTTGAGCTCGTTTACCAGTACTTTGTTTGTAAACTGATGGTTTAGGTACTGTTTGGTTTGCGATTTTGGGCAGTGTGCAGTACACTTTTTACGTGTTTTGCGTTTTTGGTTCATGTCTCCCTCGACAATGGCTTCCACTAGCCTTGTGATACATGGCCCTTTTCGAGTAAGGGAGAACTCCATATAAATTAGGAGGAAAGGAAATAGAAACTAAATTCTGAATTCATTCTTCTCTTTCCTTTTACAGCACCATCACATTCAATTTATAGCTGCAACACGATACTAACCAGCACCTATGAAGCACCGATACCGATACGGCGTTTTCGATACGTTCTCGATACGTGACTTCGATACGTTACTTCAAAAATCTAATATTCCGATACGTTCCCAATACGTCTTAGTATTAAATTTTTTTTTTTTATATATAGTGTATTTTATATTAATAAAATATAATAAAAGGAAAATCACAAGCACAAATAATAGATTATCCATACAAATAATAGATTTCATATGTAATTAATAAAAATATTTGCTTTGTAATTAATAAAAATATGAAGTAAACAATGGACAGGCTCGGGTTCCCTGCTTCAAAATGTTATTACAATAGATTAGACACATGCCTCCCCCCTCTATGCCTTCGCCACGTTCACGGGAAAACATTATTACAACCCACAAAAGTGCACACTGCGCACCCCACCCCCACCTCTCCAGTCTCTCCCCTGAAGAAGAAAAAAAATAAAGAAAGCAAGCTTCAAAGTTTCAAACTTGGCTGTTTCGGGTTCGTAGAGAAGGTGACGGCGCTCGGGGTGCGACGAAGGTGAGCGGTGTGCGACGGCGCGCAGGGGGGCAGGCGACTGGGCGAGTGCGGCCAGGAAGCGACGGCGCGCAGCGGGGCGGTGAGCTGGTGCCTGGTTGTCGACCAGGAAGCGACGGCGACTGCGATCGGTGTTCCACGGCTTGCGATCTGAGGTGAGCGGCGACGGAGGGAAGCGAGAAATGAAGTTCTGAGGTGAAAAAATAGCCTTTGAAATTCGATACGCGATTTCACGTGTCGGTAACGAATCCGTATCGGACGCGTGTCCGATACGGTGAAAAAAATTTTAAGCACGTATCCGTGCTTCATGGACCAGCACTATGCACTACCATAACACGCTCCACGATTTCCTAACAAACTCAGCAACAAACCTCATTCTAGAATCTCCTAATTGATTCATATTTCTATACTTTCTGATATAACAAAATAAACACTATTAATGAAAGACATGCAAGTTCCTATTGGGCCTAACAAGAGAATATGGACTTAAGTGAATTGGGCCATAACACCTTGCTTTGTCCTAGATGCCCAGGCCCTTGTCTATGTCCTAGATGCATTGGCCCTAGTCTTTGTCCCAGATGCATTGGCCCTAGTCTTTCCAAGATGCGCCTATATGTCCCAGGTGCACTAGTCCCAATGACTTTGTCCCAGATGCATTGGTCTTGCCTTCTATTTAAATAATTTGGGTCTCCAACATTATTAGTTTGAAGCTTCCAAATGTGGTTTCAAGAAGAATGGACCCTGCTATGCTTGCCAGAATTTTCTTTGTTGATGATCATTCTAGCTATCTGGCAAAGATATTTTTTCTAGCAACTTTCTCCGACTTTGGCAACATCCTATTGTTTTTTGGAGGAACTCAATTTTTATGTTTTTATTTATTTGTTGGAAATAAATTATTTTCTTGTAACAAGCTAAAGCTTAGTAAGCTTCAGCTTGAAGGGGAGTGTTGAAATTCAAAATTAATATTTTGATTATATAATAATAGCAGTTTATAGGCACAGTATATTTGATTTAGAGGAAACATGACATCCTCTATTTATGTGTAATTAATGTATTTAACCTATGTAAACATGCATCTTCTGTGTACTCTGGCACACGGTTTTCAGTTCATTATACCTTCGAGTTCTCCTATTTTTAACAGTTACTTTGCATACCAATATATCCATACCAAACTGCTTCTCTGAAAGGTAAAACACAACTCTTCCACTATGGGCTTGTTTGGATGTAAGCTTCTCTAGAAGCACTTCTAGAAGAAGAAAGTAAGAAGAAAAAAATGAAATGAGCTTCTCCATAAGCTAAAATGAGTTTTTCATTAGCTCATTTGTAGATGTCATCTCATCTTTTAAAGAAGTATATTGATGAGCTTCTAAAAATTAGCTAATGAAGAGCTTATTTTTGCTTATGGAAAAACTCATCTCATTTTTTTTTATTTTCTTCTTTTAGAAGTGCTTCTAAAGAAGCTTACCCAAACAGGCCCTATATCCGTACACCTAGAGTTTCCATTTTCTCATGCATTCACAATTGGTAGCATTCTACAACTGCATAGTGGTGTGGAGCAGCCATGGCGCCACCACAAAGTTTGAATGCAGTGTTTTTATTAATAGTAGTCATTGTGGACAGCAGCCTTTCACAGTGCTAGAGTGAGGCATTTCGAAAAACCCAATTTTGACCATCGAAACAGCATCATTTTGAGATGTTCTTCTGGGGAAAAGTTGAAATTTCCCTTCTCCTTTTCAGCACTTTTAATATATAGGTAGTTTTTTCTTTGTTTTCAGAAAAAAGTTGAAACAACAATGGCATTTGATATGTTAATACACAAAAGTCAAAAACCACATAAACTCAATGGCAATCAACATATGAGGCAGCACCAGAGAAAGCAATGAGCAACACAGCATCGAAAAGGAAATGGAAAACAAAAACATGGCATACAATGGATAAAATTAAGAATGAAAATCACTATTAATTTATGAGAAGAAAAACCTTTGCGATCCTTATCGGCATCGAGTGGAGAACCTGGCACCGCCAGTTTGTCCTCCTCCTTCTCCTCCATTGCTTCTTCTTCTTGTTGTCGTTTCTGTTGTTCCTTCACTGCTTCTTTTGCTTGTTGTTGCTGTTGTTGCTCTGCCTTCTTCTCCTCCACTGTCTCTTGCTGTTGATGTTGTTGTTGTTCCTCTTCTTCTTTCTCCTCCTCCTCTTCGACTTCGACTTCTTCCTCCTCCTCCTCTTCGACTTCGACTTCCTCCCCCTCCTCTTCGACTTCGACTTCTTCTTCCTCTTCTTCCTCTTCCTCCTCCTCTTCAACCTCTTCCTCCTCTTCTTCTTCCCCCACCTCTATCTCTTCTACTTCTTCCTCTTCCTCTTCTACTTCTTCCTCGACTACTTCCTCTTCCTCTTCTTCATCAACCTCGTCTTCTTCTACTTCTTCTTCTTCTACCCCTTCCTCCTCTTCGACCTCCTCCTCCTCCTCCTCCTCCTCCTCTATTTCTTCTTCTTCTTCGTCGTCAAGCGATGGATCGATTTCGTCATCGTCGGCGACGGGAGAATCGGGGAGCGACATTGGATTGAATTGGATTTGGAAGCGCAGAGAATGAGAGAAAGAGGTTAAAACTCTGCGCAGGGAATCCCTAAGGCTCTGTCTCGGAGTTAGGAGGAGAATGAAAGGTAAGAGATTCAAGGGAAAAGGAGGGGAAGGAAAGGGAGAAAAATGAGGGAAGTTTCTTCCTCTTTATTTGGGAGTTAAAAAATATATTAAAAAAAGACAATTAAGATTTAATAAGATGTTAAATATGAAAATTATATAATTTAAATGTAAAAATATATTAAAAATATATTTTAATATATTTTGGAATTTGTAGTTGGGATAGAATAGTAATTTTAATTACTTTTCCTTCTAAAAATCCTCCAAATTGGGAGAACAATAATTTTTAGGTTTTGGAGGATTTTGGAGGAGTTTTAAAAATCCTCAAATCCTTTTCCTCAAAAATTAAAACTCTCAAACAAGGAGATGATACCATCTAAACTTTTCCCTTTCCTCCCTTCCCCTCCAAAACCCCTCTCCCAAACAAAGCCTAAATCGAATTGGAAATCAGAAATCAAGCACTGGCAAGGGGCGGAGAAGTACAACGCAACACAGAAACCAAACCCAAACTCATCGTGATGATACTGATATATAGTAACACAACACAACACAAGAATGAATCAGAAAGCTCCGCGCTGACGTGTCCGTCAGAATCCTGCTTCCAGAGGTAGAGCCCACTCACCACGTCTTCTCTCATACGTGTCGCTCCGATAACCCTAGGGTCCAAGCTTTATACACCATTCAAATTTCTTCTACACCATTAGTGTAATAGTGCATATCTCATTTTACCCTTCTCTATTTAATTTAAAAACTTTTCATTTTCTCTTCTCCTCTGTTGGTTCGCCGTGCCCGTGCTTGCTGCGTTTCTTCATCCTTTCATTCTCCCTTTGGTGGTGGTGGTGGCGGCATTGCTTGGTGGCGTGTTCTGTGTCCCGTGGGTAAGTTTCGTGGTCATTTACCGTGTTTGGTCCGTGAAAGGGAGAAGCCGTAAATGTCATACAGATTCGATAATCCATGAACCTAATACGGATTAGGAAATCTGTATAGGAATTACGGATTAAGGGAGAAGGCGACACCATACGGATTCGATAATCCATGAACTTAATACAAATTAGACAATCCATATTAGTTTCACGGATTACGTGATCCGTAAACCTAATACGGATTGGTCAATCCGTATGGGATATACGGATCAGGTACTCCGTAAATCCCATATGGATTGGTTAATCCATATTAGGCATACGAATCATGCAATCCGTGAACCTAATACGGATTGCCCAATCCGTATTAGGCTATTTTTTTTAATAAATGCTTTGTAAATATTTAGGAACATGATTTTTCAATTGTTACCCATATATTGATGATGATATGCTTCTTAAATAATTAGGAACATGATTTTTAATTGTTATCCATATATTGATGTTTATATACTATTGATTGTGTGTGCTTCTTTACATGTGATTTTCAACAACAAAGAACTCTGAAATATAGACAATATGGTTGTGAGTATGCTTGTGAATGAAACTTGGTTGGTGAGTATGCTTGTTTATCAAACTTGTCGAACCCAGTATAAGATGCTTTTGTTAGAATTAGACTTTATAGGTGAGTATGGTTGTTTATCAAACTTGTGTAAACCGTATGGGATGCTTTTGTTAGAATTGGTATTTATTACTATCATTGATAAGGTTAGTGGATTGGCATTCAACGAGTTTGTAATGAAAATATAAACACACTCTAATGGTGTGTTTGTTTTTTTTAAAACATAAAAACTCAATTCACACCTACATTAATAATGTTTTGAACACATTGTGGTATGTAATAAAAAACCTAGTGATTAGCCTGAAACCTCGCCCCCTTAGCTAAACACCAAATTTTTTATATATGTATTATTTCATTAACTATTACTATGTTTTTTATATCTAGTAACGATACAATTTATTATTTTGAGGTTCAATATTTAAAAGAAGAAAAAATATAAAAGATCTGGTTGGGAAGATTATAGTAACAAGAGTCATTGGATTTTTTTTATATATTAGAATAATCCATTTTTGTTATTAATAGATTAGGAAGAAGAAAAAAATAACTGAAAAATCAAATAGTTATTCATCAAAGTCTCAATTATTCAATGACCATAATTAAATGACAATATATAGCTCGAAAACTAAGGACAAAAATTCATTTATTTACATCAAGTTTTTACGGAGTTCATTCAAGATTTATTTGATCGATTACTCAACAAGAAATTAAAGCTTTGGTTTAAGCTCATTGGGATAGAGATATGAAAAAAGAGATTTTCGCAGGAATCCTTAAGTATATTATATTTATAGAAATTTAGTATATAGTCTATACACGAGACAATGACTTCTTAATCGTAAAATAGTTGCACAAATAGCTATAATAAAAGAGAATTGTCTTTTTATGATTGACAATGATATCATAAAAATCAAAAATCTCCTTAGACTTTACTCCGGGAAGATATAGAATAGAAATTTGTTTATTTTGATAGCTTTATCATATGAATTTTCATCATATGATAAAGCTACCAGAATAAACAATCTTGCTAAATTAAAAAAATCATCCTTTATTACTTATTATATTTTTTCTTACAACATAAAAATCCAAATTGGATTGTCGTAATTTTTGAACAAAACATCAATAAATGTTTAATTCAAATCTCAATTCAAATTGGATTTTGAATTATTAATTTCTATATTTATTGTTGTTAAAGTAGTAGTTATAGTGGTTGACTCTTTTTTCAAATTGTTTTTCAATATTAAGAAAAGATAACGAAGATAAAATATAAGCTTATTTTATAGTAATTGTTATTAATCGTTGTTGTTTTAAGGTCAATCTATTTATGCGTTGAATAATATTTTAATCGTTGTTATTTTAAGGTCAATCTATTTATTAATCGTTGTTGTTTTAAGGTCACTAATAAATCGATTAATTAAACTCATGTTTTTATAATCAATTCGATCCCCATATTGGATAAGGGACAAACACCTAAGAAAAAATCGCATAGATTTAATAAAGAGTCGCTTAATTTTTTCCATGATTTATTATTCATATTTCAAAAATCACATTATTATAATAAATATAATAAATGATTTATTTTTTTATTCTTACTTTTCTTTTTTAATATATGTTATTATATATTGATATTTGTATATAATTCAACTATAAATTATAAAATAACTCCTAAGTCAAACTGAGCTATACAATTTCCCCTAACCCCGTCGACAACCCTTTACAATTAGGTTTTGTTTGGGAGTTAGGAAGGAAAGAAAAGGAAAGAGATTCAAGGAGAAAGGAGGGGAAGAAAAGGGAAAAACATGAGAAAAGTTCCTTCCTCCTTGTTTGGGAGTTAAAAATATGTTAAGAGAGGGAAATTGAGAGTTAATAAGATGTTAAATGTGAAAATTATACAATTTAAATGTAAAAATATATTAAAAATATATTTTAATATATTTTTGAATTTGTAATCGGGGTAGAATAGTAATTTTAATTACTTTTCCTTCTAAAAACCCCCAAATTAGGGGAATAACAATTTTTAGGCTTTGAAAGATTTAAGAGGAGTTTTAAAAATCCTCAAAACATTCTCCTCAAAAATTAAAACTTCCAAACAAGGAAATATCACCATCTAAACTTTTCCCTTTCCTCCCTTCCCCTCTAAAATCCCTCCCTCAAACAAAATCTTAATCTCCATAATAACATTTTCGATAACCCAATTAATAACTTCCAACTTCCAAGCACGCTAGAGCTTCCGCCTCATAGGGGAAAAATACCATCAATAGAAAGAGACTAGGATTATCAGAGTGACACGTTAGAGAAAAAAGACGTGGTGAGTGTGGTCTACCTCTGGAAACAGGATTTTGACAGACTTTAGCGCGGAGCAATCTTGATTCATTCGTGTTGTGTTGTGTTGACAAAACGGCCATTTTACCAAAAGGGGGTAATTTTTTTTTAATTACTGATTGAGGGTACTTTTCAAAATATTTACGGAAAAGGGGTAAGTCGTAAAAAATTTTACGACTTCTATTAGAAGTCGTAAAATTTTTTACGACTTATTTTTTTTTATTTTATCCCACTGAAATCGGATACAAATTTTTTACGACTTCTAAATGTAATTTTTTTTAAAATTACGACTTTGAAGTCGTAAAGTAAAATCGTGCATAAATATACGACTCTTCTTTTAATTTTATTTTTCTCGTTTACGACTTTAAAGTCGTATTTTTTTTAGGAAGTCATATTGTATTTTACGACTTCCATATACTTTTTTTTGGTAAAGTCATAAAATGCCATACGACTTTACCTTTTTTTTTTGCTTTTCTTTTTTTAGGATGTTTTTGTTTAAGTTTTGTAATTTTTTTTGTTTAGTAAATTTTAATAAAATTATTTTATTTATTATTTAACAATACATTAATTTTAATATATTTGTTTGGTTTAATATTTTGTAATTTTTTTTTATTTTGTATTCAATATAAAAATTAAAAGAAATTTTTTTATTTTTTGGTGAAGTCATAAGGTAATATACGACTTTGCTTTTTTTCTTTATTTTGTTTATTGCTTTTAACGTTTTGGTTTTTGTAAATTTTTTAAACTTTTGTTTTGTTTAATTTTTTAAATTATTTATTTTAGGAAATGTTAATAATATCATCTTATAAATAATTATTTTATAAATAATATTCAATTACAAATTTAATTAACAAAATAAAAAATAATTATAGATTTTTTAAAAATGTTTAAAATATAAGATTAATAAAATTATTTATAATAATTATAAAATCAATATATTTAATTACAAAACAAGTAATATAAATTTTTTTAATGTTTCATCTAAATTTAATTTTTTTTCAGATTTTAAAATTACTTAATATAAAACTATATTAAATAAATAAATATATTACAAAATAATATATAACACAAATTAATAAAATCTATTTTTTAAGCTTTCAAAAGTCGTAAACATATATACGACTTTAAAGTCGTATATATATTTACGACTTCAAAGTCGTAATTTTTTTTTTTACTTCTGCTATTTGCACCCCAAAGTCGTGAAGTTTCATCCGACTTCCGCTTAAAATTACTTAACGCACCCCAGATATTACTAAATGCACTCCCCATTTTCATAAATTTTTCCTAAAAATTTGAAACTTACTAATTACACCACGGTTTTTTGTTAAGTATAGTTCAATATTTTATTTTAAATCTTAAATTCCAAATGATAATATTTTCAAAATATACCCCAAATAATTATGATATTGTGTTAACAAAAGTAAAAATAATTATATTTATAAAAATTTATCAACAAAATCAATATATTTAATTAACAAAATCAAAATAAATATAGTCTTTATATTTTTATTTAATTTTTATTGTTCATTTCTATTAATTACAAATATTTTTATTTTAACAATCATTTTTATTAATAAGT
>PYAF01001527.1:408379-431036 GCA_007407185.1 Glycine tomentella
AAAACAATATTTTTTAATGTTTATATTGAATACAAAATAAATTAAATTATACAAAATATTAAATCAAACAAATATATTAAGTGTATTGTTAAATAATAAATAAAATAATTTTATTAAAATTTACTAAACCAAATAAATTACAAAAATGAAACACATAACGTATCCTAAAAAAAGCTAAAAAAAAAAGAAAAAGTGAAAGTCATATACAAGGAAACGACTTTAAAAAAAAAATAAAATAACGGAAGTCGTAAATTATTATACGACTTCCATAAAAAATAAAAATAAAATGGAAGTCGTATAATAATTTACGACTTCTTTGTAAAAAAAATTAAAATCGTATCGGTTGCAACGACTTTAGATTACGACTTTGAAGTCGTAAATTAAAATTAAAATGCATTCAGAAGTCGTAAAATATTATCCGATTTTGGGCTTGAAAAATATAAAAATGAAGTCGTAAAATTATTTACGACTTTCTATTCAGAAGTCGTAAATTTTTTTACGACTTACCCCTCTTCTGTAAATTATTTGAAAAGTACCCCTGATCCGTAAATTACGAAAAAAAAGACCCCCTTTATGTAAAAAGGCCTGACAAAACAATCAAAATTATATCTATTACAAAAACCAAAACCAACTATCTTCAAATCATAAAAAATAGCAGCATCAACATTGCATTTAATGGTACCTGAAGGAGTTTCTGCCAACTCAGAACGAGAATTCGCTGTTGAGGTTGGATCAGATATTTTTCCCAAACCTTGAGGATAAAGCCTCCTCTTAAGTAAGCACAAAATTCCAGTTAAAATGGTGTTTCCTGTTATTTTAGGTGGCAAAAACAATCCATGGCATATAAATAATATTAAACCACTCATTTTCAGTGTTATAGCTTTATTTTATTTCTTGTTTTGAAAAATAATCCGCATTCCGCATATAATTACTATTGTGATTTTAAGTAGAGTGGTGAATGATACTCAATGTTTTATGTTATAAATGGGACGTGTTAGTTGCCTATTCTTTTCCCCCAATTTTTTAAATGGACATGTACAATAAATATTAACAATTTACTTAGACTATAGGAAGGAAAAAAATAACCTCGCATTTATTATTAAGTAATAAAATAATTAATCCTGAATATATTTTTTACTCGAGTAAACAATAATATCGCATTCAACCAATATTTAATCCTAGTGAAAGAGAATAATTATTCCAATGGGACAAAAATCTCATTTGTGAATAAAAATATGCATATAAGTTCTTCCTATCCCCTATCACACTCTCGTTTTAATGATTAATTCATTTACGTTTTCTAATTTCTGTTATTTTCAAATTTTTTGTTCATGTGCCAATTTTTATTTACCAAAAATCACATGAATTTTACCCATAATAATTTCTTTCCCATGGTCAATTGTTCCTTACATTTCTTATGTGGTACATATATGTATATCTATATTTTGGGTTATACACTAATGAATAGTGATATGGATTTTGTCAATGAAACTTGAGATATATAATATTTTGAGTATAATTTATTTGTCATTTTGAGGTATATAATAAAGTTATTTGTTTTATGAAAAAATAACATCCTTACCATAATAAGAATATTTTAATAATTATAATATATATTTTCAGGAAAAAATAATTTGACCAAACATGTCTTAATTATTTTCAGGAATATAAAAAATATTCTCAACTAATTTTATACTTAATCAAACCCACTTTTATTAAATATACGAGAATAATAGTCTCATATTTTATTTCCAAGAATAATATTTTCAAAACTAAAAAAAAATTTCCGTGAAACAAACACACTCTTAGATATCTCTTAATCTTATTATCATTGTTTTTTTTTCTTTTCAAAAACTTAAATCATTATATATTTTTTTAGCAACAAACTTAACAAACTTATTTCATTTTCTTATGAATCTATTAAGTAAAATAATATGACACATGATAGAAGGAGCAAGACCAATATAAAAGTTAGATGTCCTGGCTAATTCATGAGCAAGGTTTGTGCACTATGTTATGATATGCCCAAACTTGGAAAGATCCTCCTTTAGATAGCGCAGACTTCCCACAAACCTTTGGCAACCTAGTTCTAATAATCATGGTCTACATTGATAAATTTATTATTGTCTACATCATTTCATGCATGTATATCTTTTGTTAAAATTAATCTATATGATAATTATAATTACAGTTCATTTACTCAATATACATTCTTAGCAGAAAATATGTTATACTTTTTTTTATTATATTATTTATAGTAATATAAAGAAAAAAATTGACTGATCAAAAAATGAAAAAAATTAAGACCCAGTGAAGAAAAGTGACAGCAAGATTCCTCCAAATTTTGACCCTTCATCTCATGCGCTGCGTCCGCGGGGGTGACGCCCTGTTCCAATCCTTCTCCAATGTCAAACATCCAAACCAAGAAACTCTTCTCCACCGTCCGATAAAAAAACAATTATTCCTGCTCGCTTTTCAATTCTCAAGGATAATAACGTATTTCAGTTAGCCACCATAGTTTAATTAATTAATTTGATAATTTCTCCGTGAACTTACATTATTTATTCTACGTACCTAAACCAACCTCCCTCTCTTTCCTCACTCACTCACGTTACTGTTGTCGTTTCATAGCAACAAAAATGCACAATCCACCTCCAACTAGCAATTACTACTCTCTTGGATATAAATGCAATATAATATATGAACGCTATTTTTTTGTATTTTCTTTCCTGAGAGAAAATAACTAAATAAGTGGGGCTCACATGCAAGTAGAAAAATTAACAAAGGACCACGATAACACCCATTCCAACGAAACTCAAATCTAGCCGTCAAAAAGCGGGACCCACAAACAGTGACGACGCAGAGTGCAGACCCTACCCTAATAACACAACACGTCAACATCACCTCTAAATTAATCTCTAACCATTAAATGATCATTAAGACCGTTGAGACGGTTTGCGCCTGCATTAATCGTGATAAGGCTTAGCACCACCGAAACACCTGTTCCTTTCATTCATTCATCACGAGTCAACTAAAAAACGTAGTAGCGAGTGAATGTGAATTTTCCATTTCCAACTGTTTGTGTAGTGTTGCTGCGAAGTGCAGACACGTTCTAGCGCTCTCTCTTTCTCTCTCTAGAAAAAAGTTGGGATGTGAGAGAGAGAGAGAGAGAGAGAAGAAGAAGAAGAAGAAGAGGAAGCGAAGATGCCTAACATAGCAATGTTTCGCTTCCTTCTGCTGTGGATGCTCTTCCTCTGCTTTGCCTTTACTACGCGTGCAGCTCAACGAGGTGAGCTTCTCTATTTTGCATTGAAGTTGAGATAAGGTTGATGCATAAGGATTTTGGTTTGGATTTGTTTGAATTTCATTTTGTTGTGCTTTCAATTAAGTTATTGAGGTTATAAATGCGCGCGTGTGACGTGGAATTGATGCTTGAAGTTGAATCTGAGTAATGTAGGGGTGCATTTGATTTCATATGGAGCGTCAGAAATTGCTCATGGATTAGAGAAAGCCCAAATAAAGCAGTTTTCACTTATTTATTTTTCATTTAAATTGTTTTTGGGTTTAAATCACATTAGCTAACCAACAAGTCAATATCTGAGTGATATTGGACTCGGTCCGCTTTAGCAAGGTTTCAGATTCAAGCCTCGTGATGAAAAAAATGTGATTAAGAAAGGGAAATCCCACTAAAGGAGGCTAATTAGGTTTTTCAACAGATATTAGTTGTTGGTAAAACCGATAGATACTCTCTACCAATTAGATGATTACAAAAAAAAAAAAAAAATCACATTAGATAATGCCAGAAGGCCTCACTGGGTTAAAAAGGAAAAATAAAATGGAAAAATAATGACATCATTGAATTAATTTCAGCAACTTACTATTTTGCTCATACTGTGAAGGGTTATTTAAGTTTGAATGGTTCATGGAAGACATTGCTCCTTAGTGGATTACTTTGATCTTAAAAACATAAGAAGTACAGAGCATGTACAAATTCTAGTTTAACCCCTAATTTAATAATTTATCATGATTCATGAAACTGCTTTATTGGGGTTACACGTTGCACAAACTGTATTATTTAATTGAGAAACGCTCATGTCTGTGTGCATGAATCTATTGACAATCTACAAAGTGACTTACAGTGAAAAATAGTTGCTAGTTACATTGCAATTGCTGTTGGTGAATTTCAGTGTCAAAGAACCCAGCATGATTGCTTGCACATTCCAAAGGATTAGTATTTTCTTAATTTTAATATTTTATCCCCTATGAGCTGATTTAAATTTCTGATGCCTCATATTCATTGCAGGGCCATTTTCCATGCGGATAAGCTGTGGAGCTCGTCAGAATGTTCAAACAAAACCAACCACTACCCTTTGGTATAAAGACTTTGGATATACAGGAGGCATTCCCACTAATGCAAATACATCAAGTTACATTGCCCCTCCTCTCAAGACTCTTCGCTATTTCCCCTTGTCTGAAGGTCCTTCAAATTGCTACAACATTAATAGAGTGCCAAAGGGGCACTACTCAATAAGGATATTTTTTGGACTTGTTGCACAGGCTAGAGCTACTGATGAACCTCTATTTGACATCTCAATTCAAGGAACTCAAATATATGCTTTGAAATCAGGTTGGACCACTCAGGATGATCAAGCATTTACTGAAGCCCAGGTATTTCTTATGGATGGTTCAGTCTCAATCTGTTTTCATGGCACGGGTCACGGAGATCCAGCAATTCTTTCAATCGAGATTCTTCAAATCGATGATAAAGCTTATTATTTTGGATCACAGTGGAGTCAAGGGATAATACTTAGAACAGTCAAAAGACTGAGTTGTGGGTTTGGGCAGTCAAAATATGGTGTGGATTATGGTGCAGATCCCCGGGGAGGCGACAGATTTTGGCAACATACTGAAACTTTTGGTGAGGATTCTGATCGACCTAGATCTGTTGAAACTAGAATCAAACAGGCTTCACATCCACCAAACTTTTATCCTGAAACTCTTTATCGATCAGCACTTGTTAGTAGTAGTAGCCAGCCTGATTTAACATATACATTGGATGTGGATCCCAACAAAAACTATTCTGTTTGGTTACATTTTGCTGAGATTGATAACTCAGTGACTGCTGAAGGTCAAAGGGTCTTTGACATTATGATAAATGGTGATGTTGCTTTTAAAGATGTTGACATTGTGAAATTGAGTGGGGATCGTTATACTGCCCTTGTGCTTAATAGGACTGTTACCGTTAATGGGAGAACTTTGACTATAGCTTTGAGCCCAAAAAGTGGTAGTTTTGCCATAATCAATGCCATTGAGATAATGGAGGTTATAATGGCTGAGTCAAAAACATTATCAGATGAAGGTACATACAGCATCCTATGTTTTCAACATGAATTTTCATACTGATGTGCAATATTTATTATGTAATTAAATAAAATGCGGGTTAACTATGGAGGAGATTTGAATTTCATATTAATCCCTCGGAATCTGGATTTTTTCAGGTTTAAGGCAAGCAATTACATATAACATAATATTTACATTCCTAGGAATTTATCAGTGATATAATTATTCATATTCTGGCCTTTTTTTCCCTCATATTAATTAACACTTCTCATGATACTCATTATTTTTGGGTCTGTCATTGTGAATAAAACACAAAATTTGTTTAGACTTTGGACCAAGTTATGTGCTGGCACTTGCTACTTTTAGATGCATTATCATACTTATTAGGTTACTTTGTCTTGCCACATTTGTCCTTAACTGATTTCTGCTGTTGTTCTTGTTAGAAAACTAGAGAACATCAAATAGCACAGAACAGAACAAGAAGAAAATGGAACCAATTGAAAACTTTGTTGTGCCGTGGAAAACCACTGCCCTGAAAGCAAAATTCGGCTAGACCTCGGTGCAATCCAAAATGCCGATTGCTCCCCAAGGTTAACACAACGAGCCTATGAACACGTGCACTCGTGGCCTTAGGCTATGGATATCACAGAACTATTGCCCAACTCTTTTAACTTATCAAAACAGAAAAAATGATAAGCAAAACAGAAAATGAAGTGCAGAAAATCAAAACAGCAAAAGAATAGCAGAAAACCAGAACAGCAGCAAAGTATTTTTCTGCTCTCCTCCCCTCAGCCGTGTGTATCCCAATTTAAAATAGAGAAAAAGCTGAAACTGTTTTTCACCAGTCTGTAACAGCTCAATTACTCCCTTAAACAGCATTTAAAAACATTTTAATGCATTTAACAAATGCTAATAAAGAGGAAGTTTCAAAAACAGATTTGATTAGCTAATAAAAAGCATTTAAAGAAAATTAAAAGGCAGAAAAGAAAAGCTTCTGTTTTTCCATTTTCCAACAGTTCTTGCTTCCTCTTCCTTTTAGGGATGACATTCAAGCCTAGTACTGATTTGTTGCTTTATGATACTGTTATATATAGTTGTTCTCTGTTTTATGTACTATTAATGGTAGCAAATGTGATTTCTGTTAATCCAAATGCATATAAAATCTTGCTTGTTGATGTTGGTCTTTTACTCTAGTTATGGCTTTACAAAAATTGAAGAAGGCTTTGGGGCTTCCTCCTAGGTTTGGGTGGAATGGTGATCCATGTGTTCCCCAACAACATCCATGGACTGGAGCAGATTGCAGATTGGACAAAAGTAGCAGCAAATGGGTCATTGATGGACTGTAATTTCTTATAACCCTTATTGTATATTTGGTTGTGTGGTAGCATGAATAAAAACTTGTTAATTCTTTCACTTGTTTTTTTTCTCTGTCATTCTTTTCTTTATTTTTGTACCAAAACCAAGAATAAAAACTTCTTCTGCAGCATTAGAGCTTCGAAGTATGAATCCCATAAAAAAAGTAAAATAAAATTAGAATACTTTGTCTACTTATGTCTTTGTGCACAATGATAACTTACATTTAAACATTGATATATATATATATATATATATATAAATATATTCTCCACTCATTTGCGAAGTTTAATTTTTACTTTGTGAAGTCATTCCTTTTATGTTTGTTATTTGAGGGAGTAACCCTTACATTGACCCCTCCCCTTTATTAAAATTTCTTTGGGCCCTGATTGTATTCATTGGACAAAATAAACTTACAACTCCACTTTACATTTAGCTAAGAGATTGGTAGCACTAGGGTACAAAGCCATTGTATTTTGCTTTGAAAGCTGTGTTGAATATTCAATCTCAATATCTTAATAACTTGGTGCTGTATCTGTTGATGAACAGTGGTCTTGACAATCAAGGTCTGAAGGGTTTTTTGCCAAATGACATTTCCAGACTGCATAATCTGCAAATCCTGTGAGTATGAAATAGTTTCCTTTCATGAAAACATTATTATTTGTGTCATGGCATTGCATATATGTACGAATTCTGCTCAATATATTGATAACAAAATAAAGCCCTGCTTATCAAATAACAAGCTACATGACAAGTACTGATATAGTGATATTGAATAATTTGTCTGACCTTTTTTTTTTTTTTTTTTAATTTCACTATTCCAGTATTCCCTAAGATATAGAAAAATCGAGCATGTTCATTTTTATAATCCTTATACTTATGTTACTTGTGCATCACAGAAATTTGAGTGGAAACAGCATTCAGGGGCCTATTCCATCCCCACTTGGAACAATAGCTAGCTTGCAAGTGCTGTAAGTGATTTCTTGTTCTTCTTAGTTCTTTTGGCAGATTGATTTATTTGTCTTTATTTCTTATGTCATACAATATATGGTACAATATCAATATGTTATTCTCATCTTCAGCACAGGTGTATTAGGAATTGATGTCAGCTCTAATCCTGTCTTCAAATTTTCAGTGCGAATTAAGCCTTTAGAGGAATTAGTGGACAAGATATACTTGGCATGAAATATGAATTTGTATATGTACTTTTTTTTTTTTTTTTACATACATTTGTAGTCCCTAACTAATCTTCATAATTCCTACTTACTATTGGGACTTCTTACATAAACTGAATCACATGTGTTGCTCCAAAACTATGTATGAAGCTAAAACATCTAAAATAAAGAACAAGCAGGATGTGAAAGGGAAACTGTTTGTCTTATGTAATTTATTTGTGACTCAGCTTCTTCATGCTTTGATTAAACCTCTTTGAGATCACTGTTAAATTATGAAGCTTTGAATCTTTGCTTTGGCTATCATGGTGATATGATTTCTGAATGCCATGTACACGTGCAGTGACCTATCCTACAACTTTTTCAATGGATCAATTCCTGAAAGCCTTGGACAATTGACATCGTTACAAAGACTGTAAGATTTCTTAGTGTTTAACTTACCATAAGACAAATAACTAAATGAGAAGTCCATATTAAAAAATCTTCATGCAGGAATCTTAATGGAAACTTCCTGTCTGGAAGGGTCCCGGCAACTCTTGGAGGAAGACTTCTGCATGGTGCTAGCTTCAAGTATGTTGTCAAATATTAAACTCTAGCATAAATTTATAAAGAATATTTATATGCAACGAGAGGAGACACATATTTATATGCCATTCCTCCACTTTCTCTGTGATTATGGTTGTATCTAAACTTGCGGATTGCTGCAGTTTCACTGATAATGCAGGCCTATGTGGCATACCTGGATTACCTGCTTGTGGACCTCACCTTTCTGCTGGTGCCAAAGTTGGTATTGGGTTAGGTGTTTCTTTTACTCTTCTACTTCTTATTACCGGTTCAGTTTGCTGGTGGAAAAGGCGGCAGAATATCCTCCGGGTTCAGCAAATTACAGGTAAGAATGCTAATTTGCGGGTATAGTTATCTTAGTAAAATGTCATTGGGTCGAGTTTATATTACTTGTATTTTGCACTTATACTTAAAAACATTAATATAAGCTAGCACTCGGCCAGCGTTATATTAAAAACATTAATATAAACGGGCACAAGGTGAGCATTTATTTTCTATTTTGAAGTCTTCTAAAATAACCTTGCATTGAGTAGGAATTATTTTGAGAATTTGAAATAAGCACACATTTATATGGAACCATTAGGAGAATTGTTAATATAGTAATGTGTTTTGCTGATCTTTGCTTTCCTAAAGGCAATGGATTAAAATATAATAAATAATTTTTTTCTAGAAAACATGGTATAAAGATATTATGTCAATTAAAAACAAATCACTTTTGATTTTTAACCATTGTTCTTGGTAAAATCGTTAGTAGTGTAGTGTTATTTTTGGTCTACCTTGCATACTTGCATTTCAAGTTTTTCCCTTGCTCTCTCTATGCAACCTTCAGTATTTCCCAGGATAAAAGAAATATGAATTTGAGGGAATTTGTCACTTGAAATTTGGGTTGAATTAGTAAAAATGGTGAATGTCCCGCAGTTAACATTGTTTAGCATTGAGAAATTAAGATTATCTTGAATGAAAAATTTATACTCTTGATTTTCTTTTGTAGCAAGGGCAGCTCCATATGCGAAAGCAAGGACCCAATATTCACGTGACATCCAGATGACAAGGCATAATAATAATAATAATTATGGCAATGCTCACACTGCTGCGGAGAATGGACCTATTTTGCTTTCACGATAATATCCCATGTTTCTGGTATCTTTTGGGGACAATCCTAGCATTCTTCTGTTTCCCATCTTAAATTGCTTCTTTTAATTAAAGAATCCTCAATGGCAGGCAGGGTAATCTGATTTTCTGATGGCCGTTCCCCATAGCGTGCTTCCCCAAATATTGACAACAATTTTTTAGCCCCTTGAATCGTTTACAAGCTGGGAACCCTCTTAATTTGTAAATCAGAAATTTGTATATTACGTTTACGTTTTCATTTCCCACTCTGTTTGAACTTCTATACGGGTTTTCTCTTTTTTCTATGTTAGGAGAGGATTTGTAACATTTGAAAAGTTGAAATGCAAATAGAAATCATTATGTTCTATGAAGTACGATAAGCAAGGTCAATTTACATTATACGCGCCACAGTTTTCATTTATATCGTGTATGGGTGTTTATGCGTTGATAAGGAAAAACCAAACAAATTGCCAAATTTGCGTCAGGTGGAAATTGGTTTCTAATTTGAAGTAGGTTATTTAGGTAAAAATAACAAGTCACAGTAACGGCACCGAATAAAACCCAAACATGTCCCATGCTTAAATTTGTTTCACTCAAATATATATAGATTATTATGGGAAGAATTTAGTTCCAACATTTTGAATGGTGCTTTATTATTTGTCTTAATGTGTTCAATTAATTTATACGTCCTCGAACTATTTAATAACTTTTAATTCAGTCTCTCTGAATTATATTTTTAAATTAGTTTTTCGAATGTGTTTTTTTTTTCGGTTTCAGAAAATTTAGGAGAGAGTGACACTTCAGTCTAAGATAGAAAAAACTTTCTGACTCAAAAACATTTACAAAGATACTTACCTTTACTTCACTTAGAGGGAAGAGCGGATGTTCTAACATGCGACATGTCAAATGCAAGATCGTCTTTTTTCACTCGGCCAATCTCTTGGGGTTTATTTGTTTTCTAATTGTATCTTGTTAAGATCCAATTAAAAAAAAATACAAATTTAGGACACAATTAAAAAAATATAGCTCTAGGACCTATTTTAAAAATTGTCATAGTTTAGGGGACCAATTAGAAAATTGTTGAATTTTTGCATGCTAGTATTCTCATCTATGTCGCTCTGAAGGTTCTAAATTTAGTATTGGCATGAAAATTTTGGTTTGCAGAAGTAAGAATACTAACCTATATAGAGACTTGATAATTTTTAATTGGATTCTCAAATTATTTATCATTTTTAAATAGGTCAATAAACTATTTTTTTCAATTGAATTCCTCTAATTGTTTTTTTAATTAAGTTCTAAACATGAGACTTAATTAAAAAATAAATACAAATTGAGACTTAATTAAAAATAAACACAAGTTAAGAATTCAATTAAAAAAGTAGTTTAAAAATCTAATTAAAAGTTATAAATATTTTAAGGACCTAGATTAATTTAACCGTCTTGTTACTCTTGAACCTATTAGACTGGCATGTTATATATCTCTATCTTAGGCCCATCGGGCCGGACTTAACCTAAAGTAGATTGTGATGGAAATAATACTAATAATAAATTTTGTGTAAATAAAAAAATTATTTCTTGACATATTTTTTATACATTTAAGTCATACTTCTATCATATTTAATTAAATTTATATATAGCACCATTATTACATATAGTAATTATGACTTTATTTCTCTATAAATATTTATCGAAGAAGAAAATAAACAAAGAACATAAGTGAATTTTTATATAATATTACGAAAAAATGAAAATAAGTATTTATTTTATTTTATTTTATGAGTGTTCATTTAAAAAATATTCAAATGAATTGTTTGAGTATTTATTTCATGATGATAAAAGAAGCTACAGCGATGGGTATTTATTTCAGATAATGAATTGTTTAAGTATTACAAGCCCCATGTATATGCATACGCAGTCAAGTTGTTTGATAGACACAACAAACTGAACAGTAATGAAAACATCCCACAGAACACACAAAAGGGAACAAATAAAAAAAGTTGCCGTCCTATCATATCATCATCATCATCACAGTCATAGAGTATACAAAGTGAAACCAAAAGGCAAATTTTGAGAAACACAATTTTTTTTTTTAATGTAAAATCACTTGTCCTCGTGCAGGGAGAGAATCATCCAAAGATGGTCCAAACGCGACCAGCAAAAATGTGTGCCGATAACTTGATACGGCACTTTACTTTGTTTTTTTTTTTTTTTTTATCCTTTATGAATCATCAAGTGTTATTTTTTATATATAAATAAAATGCATGTATAACTTTATTTTTTTTTCACTTAGAAGCAACTAAATGTTGATTAGGCTTAGTAGATATCAAAGTCTAAAATCTAACCACATGCTAATTTGTATTGAACCTGATGAATTAAGAACAATGTATCATCATAAAAGAAAGTAGAGAAAAAAGGAGGAGAAAAAGGTAAAATAGGATTCACGTGAACATTATTACATCCGTATCTGTAGGCATATAAACTGTGCCCGTCTGGTTGGTGCAGTGAGTCTGAACCCCGCACCCCTGTCTTTCACCACTCCCACTTTTCAAATTTATTTGGAAAAAGAAAATACTATTAATTTGTAAAATTCAGGCAGAGAATCGAATCGGTTTGGTCCTGCACTTGGAAAAAATAGTATAGTAAAGTAATAATAAAAAGTGAGAGATGAGAGAGGACAGAGCCCAACAGAACAGAGTCAAACACGCCAAGTAGAGCAGAGAAAGCCCATAATATAGAGTGGTGTGGCCCAACTCCACCTGTTCCCTGCAACTCAGACACTCTTCCACGTGGGAGTCTCTGTCACTGCACCAACCCCAACCCCACACACACCCTTTCCCTTTCATTACGTCAACCCAAATTCCCATAAAACCACTTCTCCCACCCACCACTATTCATAATCCCAATAATATTTTAATTCATTTTAAATTATGTCAGGCGCCGCTCAGCAAACGCCGTACACAACCATTAGGGCTTACGTCACACCCGTTACCCCCCTTCCCACACGTCTCATCAAGCGGCGGCTCCCAACAACAATCATCCACCGTCCGATCCTTCACGCCATCCCCTGATCAAGATCAACGGCTCTCGTCTAAAGCCCACCCATTTTATCCATACATTTCCGAGTGTGTGCGTGTATATATGAACCGAAAAGGCAAAGCAAAGACAAAGAGAGTGTGGTGGTGCCGGCCAGCCGACAATTACGGGAGGTTATGTGGGTCCCTCCACTTTTATATACACAACAACAACAACACACATACTAGTTCATTTGTTGTTGTTGTGTTTGTTCTCTCCTTTCATTAACGTTGTGTTGGGCTTTGCTAGTGTACTTTGGTTTTCATTATGGCGTCTTCTTCTTCAGCTTCGGCTTCTCGTGAGGGACACTACCGAGGAGTTAGGAAGCGACCATGGGGACGCTACGCTGCAGAAATAAGAGACCCGTGGAAGAAGACACGTGTCTGGCTGGGCACATTCGATACTCCGGAGGAAGCCGCCCTCGCCTACGACGGCGCCGCTCGCTCCCTCCGCGGGGCCAAGGCCAAGACCAACTTCCCTCCGGCGCCGACTCTCTGCCTCGACCTCAACGTCCCTTCCTCCGATCACCGCTGGCCCCACGTCCCCCCTCGTAGCAACGTCCTCAGCGAGTTCCTCCACACCGCCGTTCTCAGAGACATTGAACCGCCGCAACTACATTTTCCACCCGCCGCCGCCGTCCCTCACCGGAACGCCCACTCCGGGGGAGTTCAGGTGGTGGAGAGTTCTTCAACGGCGTCGTATTTAGGTCTCGTTAGGCGCGGCATCCCCATCGACTTGAACGAACCACCACCCTTGTGGCTATGAATAATGAATGAGCCCTGACTAGGTTTCTTACGACGTCGTTTTATGTTCCCTAGTATTATCTACTACTCCATCATGTTTTTCATTTTAATTTTCCCTCAGCATGCTTAGGTTTTATTAGTAGCGTTGTACGTTCATCGTAGAGGGAGTAGTCGTATGTATCTGTCCATGTGAGTCTATTTAACATTAGGTAAATGGAAGGAAAAAAAAAAACTGCTATGATATTTTGTATATACAGTACATTTATTTATTTTCCTTATCAATGCCTCTACGCATTTTGTCGTTGTACGTACTACTATGTTATTCGCTGATCTAATTTAGTGGTTTATGTTGGGATTTTTTTTCTCTGATTTTTCACGTTTATGTAGGTTTGAAAAAATGGTTATGTTGTGTTGTGAAGTGGTGTTTGGTTGCGTTATGTTTGTGCAAAGTGTGGGTTAATTTATTGCGTTGTGTTGCGGGTTTGGCGCTTTTGGAATGTTGGGCGGCGTAGTAGACAGACAACCGACGAGGGATTGAGAAGCGTTGATGCGGTTGGGACCACCTAGGAAAGATAAATGGAGCGCGTGGTGTGACACGCGCGAGTGGGATTGCTTTATTCTGTGGGAAGCGGGAACTGCGAAGCGAGCGTGTGGGTATCAGCATGATGGCATTCCTTTTTCTAGTCAGACCTCTGGTTCTTATCATTTTTGCAGCGTACATTTTCCACAACTCTTAGACCCATTCGCTATCCAAAGCGCGTGTCCTTCTTAACACCTACTATTTATATTAACTTTCGTAGGGTCGAGGCTAAAGAGAGACACCATGTGAATCAATATTTTACTAAAATAATAAATAAATATCCAAATAGACTTCGGAATATATTATATTATATTATGCTGAGGATTGGATAACAATTCGTTAGTATTGGTTTAGGACAAAACTACTCGTAAAATTAAATATCTAATAGTAATTACACGTTTTTCTTTCATGATTTATGAAAGTATTTTCCACAATTTTATCGTATCAAAATTATAAATGATAAAGTGTAGAGGTTTGGCCCACTCTGCATACTCCAGGAATCCTAACATTTTTTACTGTTGCAGTTTGGATAAGCAGTAGCACAACTAGCGAAACAGTATAATTAATTTAAGATTGAAAGTACTCTCTCTATTCTAAAATAATGTTTTTTATTTAATTTATTTTAAAATAATAGTTTTTTAGGAACTTTAAGCTATTTCTGTCCCTTGTAAAAAAAACTATTTCTGGCAATAATACTCTTAAATATACTTAAGAGAATAAATTAATACTTACACTTAACAAACATTATTTATAAAAGTAAATAGTAGTAGAATATATTTATTATTGGTGGATAGTATAATAATTTATAACAAGAATGTTCAAAATAAAAAGCATTTTTTGTTCAAATTAATATCAATTAAAAAATTATTGATCAATTTGTCACAATTTTAAAAATTAATAATTGGTTGAAAACGAAAGCAATAATAGTGTACGAAGGTGAGATATACTATACTACGGTACAACAGTCATTTATCCTGAAATCAATAATAGTGTATGTTTGATAGAATGAAAATATAAAAAAAAAAATTAAAATTTCACGAATTTTTACAGATTTTTTCAATCTCTACCAAACGGATCATTAGGAATCAAGCACATTACTAAATGACGGCTTCAAAAAGTTGCTTTTACCCGATGTTCGTGATATCAAATCACCCGACATTTTTATTTATTACTGTATTTCTTAAGCTAATTCATTGGATAATAGTAAATCAAATGTTCATCAGTGTTTCAAGAAAATATAGTGAGAAATAAAAATTAAAATTACTTTTGAATGCGTAAAATGCATTCGTTATTTATATTTTTTTACACTCTTTTGATTTTAAAATAATTATTTTTTTATAATTCTTTAATCAATGTCCCAACTTAAACGTAGGTAAATATCAAGTAGTTTTTATTTTTACAAAATCTTTGTATCTGTTAGATAAAAATATTAATAGTAAATATTTTTAAGATTTCATATATATTACATTAAATGTTTATTTTTCATAAAATATTACAAAACCTTTGTAGACAAATTTGTAAGCAAAATATTAGATTGCATAGTCATATTAAATGGAGCTGTACATTTTTCGATAAATTTTATTTTAAAATATTACCACTGTCTCAAAGTTACTACATTTTTATTCTTTCAAAAAAATTAAATTAACTTATTTTTTCACTTTTCATTGAAATATTCATATAATTATATTAATTTTGTCTTGTAATAAATAATGTTATTTTGAAAGATTTAATAATATATTTGTTGAAATTAAGAGAAATAAACTAAAAATAGAAGAAATTTTTTTTCTAAAATTTAAAAACTAAAATCGTGAAAAAAAAGGTAGGTCAAAAACACTTTTATTTAATGGTTTATTTCATTGAAAATATTTTGTTAAATATTGAATGCGATGAAGTATTTGTAAATCAAATGTATCCACAATGCCCGTTATTATTATTTATTACTTTTGATTTGTTAGTTAGTGCTACAAACGAAGTCTAATACGTGGTAAGTTAAAAAAGGCAAAAACTTGAAGGGTTAATAAAATATACGTCATAAAGAGAGGGAAAGGGAAATGTTGTGTAGTAATACGTGGTCTGCATTTATGGGGTCAAACTATATATAGAGATCTCTCAGCCTACGGATGTGACGCAAGGAAATGAAGGATTCTTGATGGATGAGTGACTTCAACGCTATTGATTGTTCCTTTCCTTGCGTCTCCCAAGGTATCACTCCCACTTCACTTTTTTATTATTTGTTTCTGCTTATTTTAATCAAAATATATTGCTATGAAATGTAAAATATCATCATACAATTAAAAACCATAAAATAATAAACATGATTCATATTTTAACAATTTGTATTCTGCCGACACACCCTAATAATATTTTAAAAGTAATACTAGATGTCGATAACTTAGTCACCAAGACTATGTGCCTGAAAATGGAAACAATTTATATTTTAAGTAAATATTTATTTTTATTCTTAAATGTGTAAGGTATTAATAAATTTATCTCTAAAAAATAAAAATTTAAATTTTTGTTCTTGTAAGTGAAAAAAGTGTGACAAATCTATCCCTTCGTTAAATTTTATTCATTAATGTTAATATCAGGGACGAATTTGTCAGCACACTACACATTCAAGGACAAATTTATCAGCTCCTTACCCAAATATAATTTAATCTTCATATTTTCTCTTTTTTAATCATTGCAAGCATAACATTACGATAAATACTTAAAAATTAGGAAAACAAGCATAAGTTAAAACAAACATAATAATAAACATAATTTGTTTGTTGTTCTGAAATTTCTATTATAACAACATTAGATAATGACAAAATCAAATTGAGTCTTATTTTTTTAAGAACTAATTTAATGAATGTGTATTTTAATTTATTTGAGTCTCATATTTTGGGTAAGTATTATCTCATATTTTTGCTTTGAAATTTCTAATGTGACTGTACTTTATCAAAAATACGAGACCCAAACAAAAATCATAGTCATTAAATTAATTCTTACAACAAAATAAAATTCAGTTTGATTTTGTCATTGTCTAACGTTGTTATAATAGAAATTTCATAACAACAAACAAATTATGCTTATTAATCAATATTATGTTTATTATTATCTTTGTTTTTACTTATAATACTTACCCAAAATATAAGGCTCGAATAAATTAAAATACATAGTCATTAAATTAATCCTTACAAAAAAAATGAGATTCAACTTGATTTTATTATTATCTAATATTGTTATAATAGAAATTTCAGAACAACAATCAAATTATATTTATTAATCAATATTATGCTTATTATTATGATTGTTTTAACTTATGTTTGTTTTCCTAATTTTTAAGTGTTTATTGTAATGTTATGCTTGTAATGATTAAAAAAGAGAGAATATGAAGATTAAATTATATTTTGGATAGAGAGCTGATAAATTCATTCCTGAATGTGTAGTGTACTGATAAATTCGTCCCTGGTATTAACTATAACGGACGAAAGTTAATACAGGGATATATTTGTCACATTTTTTTCACTTTCAGGAACAAAAATTTGAATTTTCATCTTTCAAGGACAAATTTGTCAACGCTTTACACATTCAGGGATGAAAATGGGTATTTACCAATTTATTTTTCAATCAAGATCGTTTCGTAGGTAGGCTATACTAATAATGATTTTTTTTTTATTCTTGTGTTGAGAAACATTATTCTTCATTTAAAATATTTTTTCTTGTCCTTTTTACATTTTTAATCAATTCATTTATAAAAAATTTAAACTAATTAATTTAGTAAATAATATTACATTTATCTTAAATTTATATATTTTTACAAAATTATTTCTAATATTTTTCATTTTTAATTCTTTTAATCTCATCAATAATGCATTTATTCTTTTAATTTTTATATATAATATGTGAGGAGACAAAAAAAAAATTGCTAAAGTGCAAAATTATAATTTAAAAATGCTTAAAGTGGTGTTTTATAGGAGTAATATCTTTAATTTAGTTAATCAAACAAACGTATTTGATTAAATTATTTTGATCAAATATTTAAAATTATTAATGTTCGTTAATATGTAATCTTATTTCATTGAAATAGATAAACATTATTCCAAAGTTAAAAACCATAATTATGTGGAATAATAAGGTTTTTACAACTATAATTATGTGGAGTAGTATTTTATAAGAGTTGTAATGGGTGTGATGACTGTAGTGGGTTAGCTTGGGTTCTTGTGAGGTGATGCAGTGATATTATTATGGCAAGAATGTGACCAATTCAAACCCAATTGTCAGAAAACTATTATGAGCACACAGTTGGGTGACAAAAAGACGCAAGACTGAAAAAGTACAGACTCCCGCCATTACCCATTTAACCCCACACGCAAACAACCCCCCTTTACCATTCTCTAGAACCACATACACTATTGTTGAAAATGAATACTGCATTTTTTCTTTTTCAAATGATTACTATAGATACATATTAAGCATATTTATAATTTATTATCAGAGTTAACACATCCTTTCTTCGATTTAAATATTCGAAAAGAAACACATATATAATGGTCTAAATTAAAAATAAACATTAAATAATTTATTATATTTAATTACATTATTTAATTGACTTTTCAAAATTAGTAAAACTGTAACAAATTATATTTCCTCCCTCGCAAAATAATTTAAGCCCACAATTATTTTCAACAAACAAAACAAAGTAATGAATAAATGAAATGGAGTATTAATTTTTTAAAATTAACCTTATGTCATAATTAATTGATTTTTGGATTTCATAACCATTCATTAATATATAAAAAATAACTAATGTTATACATTAAAAACTAAAATAATAATTACTTTTTTAAAAAAATATGATAATTATAATGCAACAAATGAAATATTATTTTTGTAGTGGTTCCAAGCCGGTATAAACTATCTAATTAATTTTTTTTTTCAGAAAATCAAATATCTGATTACCATTTTTAATTTAAATACTTAATTAAAAATTTCTAAAATAGTTCAAAGGCTTGCTAATATATTAAACTTATTTTATTTTTTATTTATGATATCAAATTTCGTATGATGTTATTATTACTTCAAAATTTTATATTTTTGCTTTTTTAGCATGTCAAGAAACTGTTTATATTTTTTAGTTGCGTTTAACTCTTATGAGTAACAATATATAAATTATTAGTTATTTTAAACATTTCATCAATAGTTTTAATTTCGTGAATTATAAGATTTATTTATTAGTTAAAGGAAAAAAGAAAAAGATTATTTTTGAATATCTTATATTAAAAAAATATATCTTTTTTCTTATAATGTTATAAAGTTTATCATACTTATAAATTTGTTATTTATTTTTGGTATTAAATAATATATTATGATTGTGATGGATAAGAGAGTGGTGAGCACACAGTAAGCTGATAATCTGATTCCACACCACACACTGAAGCTGCTCCACCTGCGCCCAGCCGGCCGTCATTTCACACCAACGCAACACAACACTCTCTGCCGTGCTGATTTGACCCTTCTACCATCTCATGTGGTGGGCCCCACATCTTGAGAGGAAAACGTGGCGTGTTTCTGGCGAGAAGCCCCATCACCCACCGAATCTGTCGGCACCGCAAAGGTCACGCTGCTCTCACGAGAAATTACATTACCACACGCAACGCTCAACGCACCTCCTTTTTCTTCTTCTCCTTTCTAGTTTTAAAAAACACCCCCCACTCCATCCTTCGTCTTTCTCATTCTCGCTTTGCCGTCTCCTCCCCATTTATTTTAATATTTCATGCCATGCACCATTATATGTATTCACACACGTCATGCATTATCATTATGTACGCATGCTGTCATTACCTATCATAGTCACCGCCCCTATACCTTCCTTGGATCTATCATCCCAATCAAGTTAGGAATGGAGGTTTTAGACCAAACCTTTTTTTCATTTCATAAGTTTTATAATTGCAATATTCTGTCACTACAAATACAATGTATAGGAAGCTTCTCATTATAAATATTTTTTTTTTTATAATATTAACGATTATATATGCTATGATGATTGATGGTTAACTTTTATAATTATATTAACACCTTAATCTTTTATTTTTTTAAAATTGATTCAAAATTATCATTTGATCCATCTAAAAATCGTTACGAAATATAATTTTTTTTTTCCTGCTTCTCTCTCGCACCATATTGTCATCCATCACCACCAAGCACAATCACCACAACCTTCTGAGTTTTGACCCGTACAACCACCACTGCCATCAACCGGCACGCCTACATCTCCCAAAACGTCGACGCGCACTCAACGACCACCATAGTCTCTCAGACGGCGACAATCCCAAGCACCATCCAAACCACCACTATAAACCTGAGCCGTCAAGATCTGCAACTTCCAAGCCATCGTGGTGCCACCTTCATGAAGGCCAACACCCCCAAAAACACCATCACTGCCTAGATCCAGCTCAGATCTGCAACCTTCAAGTCACCAAGCCCAACACGGTCGCGCTTCAGAAGGCTCTCGAACCTCGCCAGCAGCTTGTGAATGCTTTCGTCGCGGTTTGATGCAGAATCGCGTTCTGGATTCTTTTAACCTATTTTGTGTTCTGTTCGCGATTCAATGTGAGAGTTACATCCCGATTTAGATTTTTTTTTTGTTATTTTCCTTAGTAGCACAACAACAATTGATTTAGTGAATCAATGCAATGCTCACTAGGTGTTTGATTTTAGTCCTATAGTTTCTTGTTCATGGTCCGTCAGAGTAAGAAACGAAGGCCCGTAACACGCAAACTACGGTCCTGGACATGAGTTGCAGAATCAAGAAAGAGATAGGGGTGGTGAAGCAAAAAATTACAAAAAGTCGTCAATATTTTTATTACATCAACAACGTTAACATTAGATGGTGGAAGGATATTTTTAAAAAATAAATGATTAAAATAGTTTTTTAAAAATAAAAATTAAATTAAACAAAAAGTAATAATCAAATAGATTATTTGACTTATATATTATGCACAAAATAAAATAAATAATTTACTCATCTAACTTTTTAATTTAAAATAGTAAATTACTTATTTTTAAATTGCATAAGTCCATTTCACCCATGTGTACCGATGTTACACAGCATAACCTTCGTTATATATATACTCATGTTTGAACCTTTCTTTCGAAAAGTAAAATTGCATTATTCTTGGTGAAAAATTGAAATTTATATATTAAATTAATTCAGGTCTAGTGAAACATAGAGCCAGATGCCCAAATCGAATTCAGGGAACAGACAATAATAAGGAGATGTATCAAAAGGTCAGTGGAGTATTTTTCTTTTATGGTGAAAAGGTCAACAGAATATTTGTTTTTCCCATTCGAAGATCGTGATAATTATTACATTTTACAAGTAAATTCTAAAGGTTACACGATCAGCCCATTTTTTTCCCATCAGAAAATCGAGCAAATATTTTTATTTTTTATTATTTATTTATTTATTTCCATATATCCTATTTCTCTCTTTAATGCTAAGGGAGTAGGGCTGAGAGCCTCAGAAAAGATGTTTCATTAATTTATTTTCTTTTTTTATTAGCAACAGCTGTTTCTATTATTATAACATACAAACCATCACGTTCATATAAAAAAAAAAAAAAAAAAACATAGAAAACATCGGTGTATGTTCGTTGTGTGTATAATTTGAAAATAGCCGCCCTAGCGGGTGTTGTTGTTAGGGGTAGGCTGCGCGTAGTTTGACTTAAAATATAATTTTGGTCTAAACTGGAGTTATTGGGTGAAGGCAATCCCACCCACAGATTCGCAGGGCCCATACACCAATTTCTGCAAGGTTGAAAACAAAATCAAAGTGGATTCTTACTTAGCTTCAATAAAGTAGCTCCTTATAAAGTCAAGAATTGAAACATACTATCTGCTTTTATGCATACACGAATATTGCTTAGATTCTATACCCATTGATAACCCATTTCTTTACAATTTAAACGACATTCATGTGTAGGCGTCATAATCACTCCCATAATAATGGCAACTAGTACTATACGTAATTGTGCAAATCGTTTCGTTTGAGTTTACTTGGACCTGTAAACCATCAAGTCAAATTCGTGTACAACTAGAACTGTTCAAATGGTGGGTCCAGTTTGTTTAGGTCGATTAAGGTATTTAACCAACTTTGTATTTTGTCATGTTAACTTGCTTGAATTTTGACCCCCCAAGAGAATTGCTTTATTGGGCCTAAACAAATCACTCAATCATGTTGCATAAATATTAATTTGAAGGAGTAATTACATCCGTCATGCACTGTTTTATCGTGTTTATTTATTGTACACTGTTATAGTGATCTTTTTAATAACATCCTGTGTTTTTTTAAGTGTTGTTGACATTTCCAATTAATAATCATTGGAAGAAGAAAAAAGTAATTGCGTTTATTTTTCATAAACTTTGCGCACATTTTTTATATTTGGTACCCTCTCATTCTAGAAATTATACCAATATATTTTACATTATATATTAGGATTTAGGTTTTATCTCTAAAAAAATAGTTTTTATTTTTTATTTGACTAGGAATGACTAACACCTTAGGATACAAAGATCCATTTAAGAGTCAGATATTTGTCTACAAATTAATTTAAGGACAATCTTTTTATTTGATCTCTCATTTTTATTATTTTTTAAAATGAGTCATTTATAAAGCATTTTTTTTATCGAATAGTACATTTGTTTTTTTTTTTTTTTTGTTTCTCATTTAGTTTCTT
>PYAF01001527.1:434278-450842 GCA_007407185.1 Glycine tomentella
ATATAAAGTGCATATACACCATCCAGTGCAAATTGAGAGAAGAGTTTGGAAGACTCAAGAAATCACTTCACATTGCAGTATTACAACCCAATTCAAGGAGCAATGGCGGGAGGTATTTATATTCTATTTCATTCCGCATTGATCTAATATTATTTGTGAAAATGATTAGATCATTAAGTATATAGAAAATTTTTATCATGGCTGTCATAAAACTTGCACTGCATCATTTGAGAATGACCCAAATACCCAATAACCGCATATATGTTGTCCGGACTCCAGATTGTTTCTCAATGGCAAATTAAAAATATTACAAATTCCCTTTAAGAAATTTAACCTTAATGACTAAGTAATTTCAAAGTTGTTATATTTTGACAATATTATCACTTGCATTTAGTAGCACAATGATGCTTTTGCCGGAACTCAAATCATGTAGGGTAAAAATGAAAGGAGTATGAGACTGTTTGGTTACAAGGTTAGAAATATTTTTTAGAATTTTTCTACTAAAAAAAACACTATATTTTCAGTAGAGAAACTCTCAAAAAAAAATTTCTGACTTGTATTCAAACAGACCCCTATGTTTAGTTGTGATTAAACCAAAAAAGGGAACGGAAGAAACTTCTCTAGTCCTTTTATTTCTTAACCATCTGCAAGTCTATGAATCAGAAAATTAGGGATCGAGGAGTTCAGCACTAAACAGTTAGAGAATGCTATTTACTAATGTCAAAGGAAAACTTGCATAATTCAGCTTGTGAAAGTTATTTCTGCAGTATTCACATAACTTTCATAAACAGAATTCTAGCACGCGCGACACCCAACTAACAGTTCAACATAATGGGTGTCGTCATGTAACAAAAAATTCACAATAGGAATTAGGACATAAGGTATTATATTGATGTTTGTTTAATTTGGAAACATGTCCTGAATTGGCCTCAATTTCAACACGATCAATAGTAGTTTCCGCGTTAACGAGGTTCTTGGTACGCAATTTCGGACACGGCCTCTAACAGTCTAATTAACCTCACAAGAAATTTCCTTGAATTGAAGGCATCCCTCATCAATGGGAAATTTCCAAAATAACTTTATTGCTCGTGCAAGTGTGAGATCATGACACCAAACATAAAGAAACAAAACCAAACTTATACTATTTTTATCTCCTCATATATTTTATCTCATACTTTTTTCTCTTAGTTATTGAAAAATAAAAAATCATTAAAAAAATGAGTAAGAATCTCATTAATAAATAGTCTTGTTAAAAAGTAGCTAGCTAGCATAGAATACAAACTCAATAGTCTCCAAAACAATTTACTTGTAAGTTGTAACAATCTATTCCGCACGTTATAAATGGGGTCTCTCCTAGTGTTAACAGGTTTTCAACTCAAAGATATGCAATCAAAATTTAATCTTTTACCCTATCAAATTCATCATTTCAAGCCCATAACAGGGATTAAGCACAAAAATATTCTTTTTTTTGGCAATTGAAATTAAAATTTATAGGAACACGATCCCTCTCATCCAATAAAAATGTGCAAAGGGAGAGGCAAAAAGCCTCATACACCACTTTCGGAACCGTAACAGTGCTCCATGTTAATATTTAAATTTTGTTTTACCATTAGAATACAAATGAATGAAGGTTCTTAAATAATGTGAAAATAAAAGACCCGCAAAAAGAGTGTCAATAATCCAAATTGGGTTCTTGGGTTGGAAATGGTTTTAATGAGTATAGATGTAGGTATTTATTTGTAAAATTTGATGGAAAAAGATATGAATACAATTAGCTTAGTACCTGCCCATATATAAAACATAAAATTTGTAGAAACTTACTAGACTTTATATAATACTTTTTAATAAATTTTTTTATGACTGTATTGTTATTCAATATATTTTATTTATTATTTTTTTATAATTTATTGAAGTGTGTACAATAGACTATAAATACTTAAATATCTAATAGATAAAAATATGAATATGATTTTTTTACTGGAATGAATATAAAAGTTATTATCCAAATAAGCATACGTATAAGTCGATCTGCATTTTTTATTAAAAAAAGTTTAATTATGGAAATTAGTATGACCATAGTACTATACCATTCTTATAAAAGAAAATTAAGTTCATATTATTAAATCTTTTATGTTATAGTTGTCAAAATAGTTATATTATATTATAATAATATATTTTACATTTTTTATTTCTCTTAATACTATTTTTTATATTTCTATATGTTCTTATTTTCTTGTAATTAAAAAATATAATGTATAAAAGTAATATCTCTTACACTATGTTTAGTAGAGATGCCAAAAAAATGGAGAAAAAATGAAAGAAAAAAATATATTTTTTATTTTTTAAAGAGTTAACTTTCTTTTAATTTTTTATTCTATTTAATTAAATCAAATAAAAATATATCATTTAGCGTATTTTTTTTGCTCAAATTTCTTTTCTTCCATTTTAATTTTTTCCAAAGGGACCCATAATTAAAAGATATGATACAGTGGTCAAATTCAAATATTCCAAATCCACTGGGTACTTTTGGGGCCTATACTTTCATTTTTCAATTTCAACGCGCCGAGAAGGAAACTATGCGACAAGAAGGGATTGAAAGTTGAAAGTAGTTGCAGCCTTTTTTATTTATTCTTTTATTTTTACGATTTATTCTTTCTCTTTTTTTTTTCCACAAAAGGTGTCACCTCAATGCACAACTATACATTTAAAATTAAATTCCTCAATAAAGAAAAAAAGGACACTAGCCGTCCATACCTAACCATTTTTTATCATTTTGTTTTTTCTTCTGTGCGTGCTCTTCCACTCAGCTCGAATAATTATATTCATATTTTTATTTATACTGTACATAAATAACTGTAGAGCATAATTATAAAATCTGATCCGATATTCGGTCAAGATAATGGATAAGTGATTTAATTAGTAGATCAATAATTAATCTGATATATTATAAATTCAAAATTATATATATCTATTATATATAGTATATAACTAAAATTATTTAAGTAAGAAAAATATATCGATATTTCAAAATTTAAATTTTAAAAAAATCAAATTTAAAAAAAACAATTTTTTCAAAAAATAAAATAAATTGGAAATTCAACCGGATTGGAGTGGTCTAATCACAAATCCTATCGAGCTTAATCAGATCAATTCATATAAGTTATATTTCTGATCCAAACACAAAATCGATTCAATTTAGTCATCAAATCTCGACTTAACGTGTGAATCCGAACAAATTTTTATAACAAATAATAAATTCAATGTTTTTTAAAAATGAGTATCATCACGTAAGTTTTCAAAGCAAACTAATCATTAATTCATTATAGTTTATGAGTATTAATATTCTTTATTTTTCTGCAAAACGAACACACATATAAACTACTATTTTATTATTTATTATGCAAATTTATATTTTTGCATAATCATCTATTTTACTTAATAATTTTAATTATATTATATTCTTCCATTTTTATATATAAGATTCAATTATTGAATTCATCAAAATTAAAAAATTGATTAATTGAATTAATAATAATAAATTTATCTTAAATTTATAAATTTTAAAAACTATTATTGTTATTAATATTTCTTTCTTCTAGTAATTTATTATTATATATTTTTTCTTTTAATGAGTGATATTTTTAATTTAAAAATAATTAATATAAAATATATTATAAATCAGATCTTATAAATAATAACTAGTTTATTTAAAATTTGTTCCTTGTAAATAGGAACAGAGGAATTACTTAGAGTTTAATTTGTAAACTGTAAAAGGTTTTATATTGCATAAATCCAGCAGAAATCGCTTTAAGTTTGACTTTTAGGATAGGTTTTATAAAAAATAATAAATATTACACATATACAGTAACAGTTTCTAATTAGGTAACCTTGTAAAATCCCAGTGCATGAACTTGTTCTCTTATACTTATACCTACATAAAATGTTATTTTACCAAGTTTTCCACTAAAGGGTTTTCCAAATGAAAAGTAATTAACCCTTTCTAATATCTAAGGTAGAAAAACAACACATTATCTCACAATAAAATAAGAAGCAAGTAGCAAGGTAAAAAAAAAAAAAAAAGCGTTTCTGTATCTTCAGTATAATGGTTTTAATGATGATGAAGGCATCCTCCATGCTTTGTTTTATTTTGGGTCACTCAGTCGCAAATAATTGTTGACACAGTCACAGTGTCCCAACAGCGATAGAATAGAACGGAACGGAACGCGTAACAGTAATTGCCACATAGGGTCCCACAGATGCACCCCAAAATCGCCGACCTGCCGGCGTTGCTGTCTGTATCTGTCCGACACGTCACCTTGATTCGTGCACTCTATTTTCATCATGTTATTACTATTAATTTCTTCTTCATCTTGATGGCCATCATTCCTGCACGATTATTAATTTTCCTCTCTCACACGTGTACCCTTAGTAATAAATAATTTCAAAAATTATCAATAGCATTTTTAACAACTTTTTAATTATTAAATAAAATAACACTATTCTTTATTTTGTAGTAATAATTATCTTTGTATTTAAATATTCCCATAAAATAAAAATATTTTCTTTTCACGCAACAATCTTGTTATTATTTACTTTCTCCATTTTATTATAATTATCATCATACATATTATAAGAGATACTAAAATTAAAAAATAAATGTTAAATAAAAAATTAAAATTATAGCTATTTTAAGACTTTCATCGTAGCTTTCATCGTAATTATACTAAAATTAAAATTAAAATTATTTTCTTTTTATATAATGATTATTGTGGAAAGAAGAAAGTAGCTTTCATCGTAATTATTTTAAAAAGTATACCTAGTACAATTTATGATTCGTTTACACTTAACTCATCTTATTTTTTAATTCACTTCAATGTGGACTCAATAAATTCAATTTTGACTTCATTTTGATGGTCAAATACACCTTCTTCTTCTTTTTTAATTAAAGGGAGGCTATAAGCCATTACACGGTAGGAGAAATCCACCTTATCTTGTGTCAAGCTTAAGTTTTCTCAAAACAAAACAAGGTCGAATTAAAGTTCTGGAATATGAACCCTTGCCTTGCATATATATATATATATATATATATATATATATATATATATATATATAGACACACACACACTGTAATTTTTGCATTCTATCTATCGATGCTAGAATTCACAATACATTTATAAACACTATTTTTTTTATAATTATTAAATATCTGAATTTATAAATTAATTGTTATAATTATTAAATAGTTTAACTTACAATATTATTTAAATAATAAAATTGAAATTGCATAATTTATTATAAAATAAACTGATACTATTTTTTTAATTTGTGTCCATGTTGTTTATTAATTTAAAATGTTATATAAATTGAAATATAATTAGTAATTTAATATATAATTTATTTAAAATTACAGTAAGTAATTTTTTTATAAGGACCCTAAGGTTTCCTACCTCTGATAAAGATAGAATTAGATTTGGTTTTTAATTTTTTACACCTATGTCTTTTAAAAAAACCAAACTCAGCCTACCATTAAAAAAATAATTAAACGAGAATAATCAAATAGTATGATATTTTTTAATTTAATCAAATATAAAATTGAGTCTTAAATATGTAGTTATATTAAATATTCGTAAGGAATTATTATAGAGTTTAAATAAAAATATTTAACTGATTAAATAAGATATGAGAGTATTATAAAAATTTTAATATCATATTCAATTTTTATAAATAAATAAAAAATATAAATGTATGTTGTGATTTAAACAAGAAAAAAAATCCACCCTAATCCATCCTCATTGCTTCTCGTACTTCAATGAAAATGGAAAACACTTTTTTATATTAGTGTTGAATTGATTGAGAAACCGGGTTCAATATGTATATTTGTATAGTCTTACATTTTTATATTAAAAATTAAGCAATAAAAAATAAAGAAAAATAATTATGCACTCATATTATAATATTTTTTATATAATTATCAAATCACAATCTATCATATATAATTAATTTATTAATTTTAAAATAATTATCTTAAAATAATTCAAATAATAATCTATATTAAATAATAGTATAAAATTATTTTATAATATAAATACATAAAAATTAAATTCTAAAAAACATTTATATTGAAAACTAGGCGTAAAGAATTCATGCCGCCGTTTAATTGTGATTACTTGCGCGATTCTCCAACTCAACGAATGTGATTGATAAAGTTTGATATAATTAGTAAATAATTACTTTTTTAAAATATGTTAATTTATTTAACTTTTAATCGTATATACAATTATTTTTACTGAAAGATGTTTGTTCTGCTCGGATAAAACAGAAATGTCCAACAAGTGGTGTTGGATTTTTTTTTAGGATCAGGCTCTCTCTCTCTTAAGAAGCTTATGGGAGTGAAGCAGCTTAAGGAAGAAGAAGATTACAGCAGTAGTACTCACAATGCAATTAGTGTGTGCAGTGTGAATTGAAAGAGAGAGTCAGAATTGTGTGTGTACCTTTCACCATGGGGTAGGCTTTATTTATAGAATTCTAACCTGAACCTTGATGGTAGACGGTTGAAGCCTGTTATCTTTTAACGGGATATCCGGAGATATGAATAATTAGAAGATAATAATATATCTTCTGTTAATATATCTTCTGTTTTTGGTTGATTAAGATATTTTGAATATTTGGGTTAACAAGATAAAAGATAAATATCTTTATCTGTAACAATGTTAAACTCACTTTAATATATTTTATTTTTTAGTAAAATTAATCTTTAAATTTGAGAGCATTTAAAACACAGTTACTTATGCAAGTTGCTTAAGAATCACCATGATTTATATAGGCAACGTAGTTTAACTTTTTTTTATCAGTAAAAAATACTTTTTGAAACCAAGAATTAGCAGAAAAATGAGAAAATTTAAATTAGTTACTCGTTTAAACAATCTTAATATTAAGGTGAATTTTTTATATAAAATTCTTAAATATACGTAATAATAAAGCTCACAAAATCATTTATTTATTTTTTACTTTGAAAAGCTCAGAAATTTAAGAAAAATAACTATTTATCATATACTTTCCCTCAATTACTGTGAAAAGCTCACAATAGATACTCTTAATTAGACAAATCCTTAGAGAGAGGGAGAGAAAAAACCCCGAAGGGATTATGATCCAAGCAGAGAACAAAATCCATAGTTATTCTGAAACCAAAACAAAAGAGAATCCTCCATTATTTGCCTCCACTGGTGATCCTTCATAATAAAGCAGCATCTTGGCATATCAAATCTTAATCAATACCTTATCAAATTGACAAACTAAAGCGTGAATAATTCGTTTTCAGTCGATATTTTCTCTTTTAATTTAATGCAACTTATGAAATGTTACAATCCGGAGGAAAGTGCTGCACAGGCATAGAGTGCCCCACTAATCCTTTACTTATGCCAGGTGTTAAGGAGAATGATTGCTAGTTACCTAATCGCCGGAATAATTAGTCAATTTTTTATTTTGCAAGCAAAACATTAATTAATGTTATTTAAATATATAATTAGATATTTTTTGACTGAAAATATATAATTAGATATTAAGAGAATAAATAAATGTAAACATTTGCTATATATATAAAAAAATAAACATGTAGCTTCTATTTTTAGTTAATATATTTTCATGGATCCATTGAGATACAAATTAATAGTACTTGATATATTTTTTATTAACAATTTGTATAATAATTACAAAATCTTACATTGTTTAAGAATCGAGAGTGTTAGTAATTTATAAACATTAACTCTTCTCAATCCGCATACGCTTTTACAATGACTAAATTCTGATAATCATCAAACACTTGAGTGAATTATACCTCGAATAGAATATCTTAATCATATATATGGATTTGAGGTTGGAACATTGACACTATAAGAAGGACATATGTCATGTGTCATTTATAAACTTTATCTTCTTTCAATCCACCAAGACGACTTTTATAAAAACAAAATTGTGATGATCATCAAACACCTAAACAAATAATACCTTGAATACGAGAATCCTAATAACAAATCAAATCAATTTCTAATTTTAAACTATTAATTTATTATATAAAAAAACCTGTAATTCACCTATTAAAACATTTTTGGCACACATACAACATTACAATTTACAACCTACAAGAAATTTGAAATTGCCTTTTGACGTGTGTTTTTAAACTTTTGTAAAATCCATTTGATCAAGTTTTTATATTGATGATTGTATTATACCTATTTTACCACAATTTTGTAAAGGGATTGTGTTCTGTGGTAATAATAATAAAATAAAAGTAGTACCGTAATAATAAAAATGATTTTTCCAATGTAAATTTTCACATGCATTAATAACTCACTCTCAATCAATTTTTATTAGCTAATTAATTGTACAATTTTTTGGAGAGAGTTATTATCTCTCTCCTATTTATTTTATAGAGCCACTTCAGTATAATCTCTTCCCATTAAACTAACAATTACTAACAGTTTTTAAGTAAACTTACAAAATAAAATAAATAACAAAAATAATTATTTTTTATGATAAATCATGATTAATATCTGTAACATAAAATGAAAAAAAGCAAATTTTAGATAAAATTTATATATAATACTGTATTTTTTTTTTCTGCCTCAACCAAAGAGTAACAAACGTTGCAGAAGGTATCTCAATTAATATTTGTTACATAAAATGTCTTTTTCTTTTACTAAGAAAGTATTTTTTCTTTTTCTGATGGATCATGTACTACTACGTACTCTTGATTATAAGGGTGATGATGGTTAATAATATACTACGATTGTTATATTTTTTATACGATTTTTCATACCACCTCTGTTATATATTTTTTTGTTATACAATTTTTATAACAATTTGATTAATAATTACAGCATTATATATGAAATTTATCTAAAATTTTCTTTCTGTATTTTATGAAACAAATATTAATCATGATTTAAAAAATAATAATAATTTAATGGGACAATTTTATAAGATATGAGATTATCTGTTTTTAACTGTAGAAATAAATATTTATTTTGTTATACTCTGAACAAATAACGCTTGATTAAGTTAATATTTCTGCATTTGTTATACTGTTATTTATTTTGTAAGTTTACATAAGATCTGTTAGTAATTATTATTCGTTTAATGGGAAAGATAAATTACATTAAAATGAGTCTTGTATAATTAATTAATTAAAAATGGTTAAAAATAGATTATTAATGAAGCTTAAAATAAAAAATAAAAGGAAAAAAAGAAGGGAGAGCGTAGGTAATGATTACAAAGTAGGCAGAGGTAGGGTCCCACCAAAAGCAGCAGCCGCGGTTGCAATAGTGGGTCTCACAGTTCTTGCATTACACGTGCATGGCAAATGGGATGTGCGCCACTCAACATCAACATCACATTTCCGCCTTCATTCAAACCCCTACTACACGCGCCATTCCTATTCTTCCTTTTCATTGTTGTGGATGGTTTAGTTGGATGCAAATAAAATAAGAAAAAAAATTAAAATTTGATATGCAAAATAAAAAAGAAGAAAGGAAAAATTTAGACTTTTATTTCTTAAAGTTAATTTTTCTATTAATTTTTAAAAAATGAAATAAAAACTTATAATCAAAGTATTTTAAATATGATTTCATCTTTTAGAATTCTAAACTTATAATGCACGCTAATTTTATGAAACACATGTTTGTTATGAAAAAAAACATTAATCTTTATTAAAATTGTCTTAAAATTTTTACTTTCTAACACGATAATAGAAATGACAAAATAGATCAGTTCATTAAAAGTAGGTCAGGATCCACTATAAAATAAGTTAACAATGTTAGTTAATCTCACTTTTAAAGTGGGTCAAATGAGCTAGTTTGTCGGTCAAGTTCATTTAGTTAGAGATGACAAAGTGGGTCAACCCATCAAAAATAGGTTGGAGTGATCCTAATCCAAACAAAAAAATGAACTGCCCCACTTTGTAAAATGGGTTAGCCATACTAACCCGCCTCACTTTTCTTAGTGGGTAAAATGGACAGGTCCGTCGCAACAAATTAATTTTGTCATCCCTAAACGATAATTTAAAATCATTTTTAATTTCTTAATTTTTTAGTAATATTTTCTTTAATGACATAAAAAATATTTTGAGACGATTTTTGTCAAAATTAATGTAAAAATTTATTTTTTAAGTTGGTTTAAAAATTATCATAAAAAATATTAATTTTCATGATAATAAATTTAAAGACAGTTCAAAATCATCTTCAAAAAATATAAAATAATCAACTTTAAAAGTCTTTTTTATAATAGTATTTTCTTTTTTAAAAAAAAGTGTAATAGGATGGAAAGAAAGTCTGCATAGCCATGAGAGTCCATGACATATTTGTATCATCTTGTTTTATTTTCTTCGAGGGGTAAAGGCTACATATGCCATCCCATGCCATGCATCAGTCACAATTTTTAAATTTGCTTTACAAAGGTAAGTGCATAGATAGCTTTGATTTCTGGTTCTCTTTCTTCTTTATCCAATTACACAAGTAAACTATTATTATTTTTATTTGTTTTAATTCCTGCCTGATTCACATTATTGGAATCCTTCAACTAACCAATTTTGCATCCTAACCACAATAGGCAAAAAAAATGGCAATAAAAGCATCACTTGGCTAAATATTACGCGGCACACGTCATGTTGTAATACATTATTTTATAATTAAAAAATTGTACAAGATGGACGGTGATTGCAACATCTGAATTCTGAACAACTTATTAGGCTAGGCCCTAGTGTGAGCCCACAGGACCACATTCAATATTCAACCAAGAAAACTCCAAGTGTGGAAAGAAAAAAAAGTCTTTTCTGCAGTGTATGAAACGAAGGATATGTTTCCTATAGGAGATATTGAGAGTAAAGATGTTTCTAAAAAATGGTGAGAACCACTTATATTATTTGCTTTTAATCATTTTTATCATTATTATTTTATTTTTCTTCAATCAATTTTTTTTATGTCTCACTTACTTTTATTTGTTAATTTTATTTTTATCTATTCTATGTCTTTCCATCCTACCAAACAGGGTGAAAGTGGAAGGGAATTACTCATTGACGAAAAAGAAAAGAAAGGAAGGGAGCTAGTGCCAAAGGTACTCTAAATAGGAATAAGAAGCCAAATGTTTGGTTAGTACCCAATCTATCGCGAAGCACCGCTTACGTGTTATGTTTGTGGGGTCTGTAAAACTCGGCAGGCGCATAATTAAGTTACACAATGTTTATTTTTCTTCTTCTTTTCTTTGTATATTTTCAAACGTCATCTTCAATTTGATTTAGCCTCTTGCAGTTTTGCTATCGATCGAGTGCACAATCTATTCCGTTATAGGCAAAGTCAAGAGCGATCTTAACTAAAGAGAAACAGTTTTTTTTTTTTTTGCAATAAATTTTATTCCCTCCATTGCGAGCTAGTTTAAATAAAACTACAAATTAATAAAAAAGGTATGATGAAAGGGAATATCAATAAATAAATAAAAAAGAAATAGGATTCAATGAACCATAATATGGCAAAGATGCACTCTCCCTGTCTCCCATAAATAAGCGTTATTCGTATTTTATTTTTTTGTCGCAGAACTATGCTTCATGAGAATTGAGAATTAATCATTTCTAAAATAGAGACAATATTACAATTAGACGTCTCTTTTGAGTTTTAATAAAGAATTATTTGTCTATTACGCGTCTGCTAAACATTTGTTTGCCTATTTAATATATCTAACTACTTTCTAGTTTCTTATGCTTGCCCTCTATGTTCGCGTGGGTTTGGCAAGGAACCTTCGTCTATTATGGAATCAAATAACGCATGATCTTACGCTCCGGCCGCAAAGTCATATAATCAAGCTCAAGTCACATGCTGAGTTTCGACCAAATAAAAAAGATCACATGCTGGGTTTGAAGCTCAGTTTATAAAAAATTATACTTCAACGTGTGTTGTTGAAAGGTATTAATAAAATTCTAAACACCAACAATTTCATCTCACATGCTTACACATATCATTGGATGGTAAAATAGAGTAAAACAACATGTATTGTAAAATTTACAAAATATTTTGTTGTAAATTTGATTAAAAAAAAAGTGAAAATCCAACATCCATGGTAAAAGGAAATACTTTTTAATATGAATGTTTTGTATGTATTTTGAAAGAACTACTAAAAATGGTTGATCTACGACCTCGAGTCGGTGTAGGTGATGGAATAATAATAATTATTACAATAAAATATAAAGACATAAATGTTAAAATTATAAATTTTTAGTATATCTATTTAAATAAATTACATATCTTGTAATTGAAAGTATAAAAAATTGGAAAGTACTGGTTTCAAATATATAAAATAGAAGGGATAAAAATATAAAAAAAACTCAATATATTTGCTTGTAATATCATAAAATGGGATTGCGCATTTACACACCCTCAAACATATGTAGATCAATTATTGGCTACACAAGGTTTACTACGTAAGATTCCACTCGAGCTTCCTTTGCATTGCGTCAATTGAGTTCTCCTTCTAACGATATAGTAATGGCATAGCAGCATAACTCTGACGTCCAAGTCCAGGGATGCATGAATGAATTATGCGTACTTGCTTAAGATTGTCATGGAATATTAATAAATAACACAAATGGTGTGTTAGGTTGTTCTTCGGTCATTATGCGTTTGTCACAACTTATCCAAAAAAATTGTTGTATGATATGGCAATTGTTTTTCACATGTAGGATTTATCTTGTATGATAAAAAAAGTGTCCTTCATATGTACGGTTTATGTTAGTAGAGGTTGTGTCATTAATAACAATGGTTTTGTGATTTTGGGGATTGATAGTTAGACGAATAATATTCTTGAGAATCATTGTATATAAGGATAAGTAGAGTAATTAATCACTAGAGGAGAGTGAACTGGTTGGTTAGTCACTAAATCGAAGTTATTCAACCTTATTATCCTTGTATTTCAATATTGAATGAATAAATATGAGTTTAGAAAGATTAAATAATAATATGTCATTCGCCATATCGTAATTTGATCCCTTCACTCTTATCCTCTATGTAGTTTGTGTTTAAGATTAGGGAGTTTTGTGTCCTCCTGGATCGGATTGTAATTCGATCCCTCCATACCAGATCTCACTAATTAACCAATAATCTGATCACTACCTTATGTCATAAAGGCCGATCCAATTATCTCCGAAAAAATACAGGATTAAGAGGAACATTACCATTAGACAACCTGACCTGCGAAGATCCAGTTAGCACAGACATAATGACGTAATAATATTTTAGAGATATGATTGAACATTCTGATGTACCACAATGAATCGACTCATGAATATCAGAAGGACAGGCTTTAAAGCCAGAGATAAATAGTCCTTCCCTTCACCTCAGATGGCAAATTAAGTTTTACACTGCTTTAGATTAAGTCGTCTCCTTTACAAATAAGTATTTTTTATGAAACAGATAAATGATTATAAGTTTTAATAAAATCATTTTAATTTTTTTCTTTTTCTATTGGAATCATTTGTAAAAAAAAAAAAAAAATACACCATATTTTCTCTCAGATAGTATGTAAGATATTCTTAAAAGGGCTAATTGGATGACTTTTACATACTTAACTTTTCACCATTATGAAATTCATTTTCATCATTCTAGGTTCTAACCCTATCCCTCTCTGAGTAGTTACACACCCCACGCACCAATGAGTGTGGCACCTGGCGTGTAGTTACATACCCCACGCACCAATGGACGCTGGAGTCACCTTGAAGAGAGAGGCAAGAAGGCCACATGTCAGGTGGCGGCGGGTCAATCAATCAACGCCAACAATAATGACCACTACTACCAAGTACGCTTCACCCACATCTTTTCTTTCCTTCCCTATTCATTCATATTCAATTCCCCTAACTCATTCCGGCCAACACCATTAACATAAATTGAAAAACTATATCACTATCAAAATTATGCAAACTTTCCGTGTTAATTTCATCGAACCAAAAACATTACACCGCAGTACATAATCAATCAAAACGAAAGAAAAACCGGATAACCGTTTCGTGATTTAAGAAACAACAGCATGAAACCGGTGGTGGTTCCTCTACGTCGCAAAAAATAGAGACAATCGTACCGCCTACGTATTCACATACTTTCTTTTCTTTCCCTTCCCTTCCCTCGTTATTTTCCCTTATCCGAGGCTGCTACTTTCTATACTTATAGAAATTCATAATCCGTAAAACAAAATTAAAAAAAAAAAAAAAAAAAACCTCAAGGGGTGTGAGTCAGATTCTGGATCAAGCGATCTCATGCGCAGGAGGATGGTTAAGGTCGAGATCGAAGATTCTAGAGCCGTTCCCCTTAACCTCGCCTTCATTATGGTTCAGATCGATAATAGAGGAAGAGTCCGAGTCGCTAGTAGTCGCGTGGAACTCACTCGCCGCAATGGGATGGTGATTGTAGCCAAACGCAAAGCCACGTGGACCGGCCATGCCGGCGCGTAGGACAGCGTCGAAGTACAAAACCTGATTTGCCGCAGGCACCGCGCCGGTAAAAACCGGGAACTGGTGCTGGAAGGGGAATCGAGCGGATGCGACGGTGGAGGGGGCGAGGTTGAGGTCTAGCGGCGAGGAATCGGCGGCGACGTCACGGTCGCGGCTGGAGGACTCGACGGTGCTGCTCTGGCTGGGGCTCGAGTTCTTAACATTTTCCGAAGGGAGAGGGAAGTTTGTCTTGGCCTTAGGGCCGCGAAACTCTCGTGCTGCGGCGTCGTAGGCACGCGCCGCCTCCTCCGCCGTGTCGAAGGTTCCGAGCCAGACGCGGCTCTTCTTGCTGGGATCTCTGATCTCCGCGGCGTATCTCCCCCACGGCCTCTTTCTCACTCCACGAAAATGCACCTCCTTCACCCCGCTGTTACCGTTACCGTTAGCCTTAACGTCGCTAGCCTTATCCCTCGGCGCCATAATACTAATTATTAAACTTGTTTTTTTTTATTCCGTTATTGCGGAGACGGAGTTTTGTGGCAGAGTGTGAGAGGAAAGTGAGAAAATGATGAACAAGAATAGATGAGATGAGATGCATCAAAGTGGGAGGGAGCAGGTGCGTATTATATAGATGGGGATGGGATGGGATGGGCCATGCATGATGATGCATGATGAATCCGAGAGAGAGAGAGAGAGAGAGAGAGAGAGAGAGAGACACAGTCAACGATGAATTTGACTGTGCTGTGGGACAATGCAAATGCAAATTACTATACTAGTCCCCGAATTACGTGGCATGTGGGTTGTCCAGACAGCAGACAAAAGAGTTGGTTTCGTCTCATCATCACATCATCCCACTTATCCTACGGCTGCGCTGTGGTGCGGACAACCCTTTTCTCTCTCACGCGCCTGTCTGTCTTAAATGAAACTTGCATTTACTTTTGTGGTTAGCGTTTTTATTTGCGGAGAGAAAGTGGAGTTTGGGGTCGTTAGGTGGTGATTTGTCGGAATATGGGCAGCTTTTTTTTCTTTGAATTGCCTTAATTTGTGAAGCTGTAATAAATTAAAAGTGGGGTGAAGGATGGATAGTGTAGTAGTAGCAGTAGTACATACGTAGAAAAGTTGTCGGCGGAATCTTCTGTCTCGCCGCGTGACTTGATAGTTGGATCTAGTATTATCCGATGAGAATAAAAGGAATTATATTTTAGTAATTAATTTGGGAATGAATTAATTATTACGCGGCATTAGTGATGGCTGCTATTGTTTATGGGCATGGGAAACGCTCATGGACCAAGACAAACCAATCTGCGGCGGCTAATTTTTCTTTCTTCCAAACAATTGGAAGGAAACGTGGACACTCGCGCTCCCACACTTCAACGCGTCTTGGTTAACCTCACTATTGTAATGGGACGTTTTTAGGTTAGGTTAGATGGATTTCATTTTCTCTCGACCATATATTTTCATCCTATTTTTAATCCATGATTGAGATCGCCCATATTTTCATGTCTCCAAATATCTCGTGTTTGGAGTATTTTATTTTATTATTCTACTGTACTTGATTAAAATACATTGTTCCGTAGTGCGATACAAATCCGACCTAAAAATATAACAAGTTTATTTGTTTAGATCCAAATCTAACTCAATTAGTGAGGTTATGTTATGCTAACCACCTCCCACCACACTCAGTCTCTCTCACCAACCTGCTCCTTTCCTTGTTAGTTCCTCCGACCATCCCGACCCGCATGTTATTCCCTTTTTTTATTAGCTTAGTTTTACTGAAAAAACTCATCTATTGAGCTATTACTTAGTCATAATTCACGAGGTATTAAATTATGTAAGTTTTGAAGAATGAGGGATCAGGTTCTAATAAAATACTAGTACTTCATAACTGATGTACATTAGATGATATTATTATTATTTTGTTTTTGACATGTGAAGAATAAATTGGGACTGATCTTGTAATTATGGAAAAGTTTTTCATGTATGATTATAGCAATTCAAATATAATTCTTATTTTTTTTTCTGAATAGAATTTGTACTTCTCTTCCTTTTTTCTTTTTTTTTTTTTTACTGCAATAGACTATGTACTTTTTTATTTTTTGAGAG
>PYAF01001527.1:450942-464146 GCA_007407185.1 Glycine tomentella
TTCAGGATACGTACGCTAGATTTTTTATTAGCGCAATAGGAAGACAGTATAAAACTCTTGTGGAATACGCTAGTCCAAAAAATCCCAACATTCAGGGTAGATAGAGGCATTCAAGTTCCTAAATACCGTAAAATAGTCCAGAAGGAGCAATTAAAGCATTTTTAATTTTTCTTGATTAGTATGCGAGAACATGAATGAGGTGAGGGCCTTAATCCGATTTTCATCCAAGGAGTGAATGTTGTCCTCAACTCATTTTCTGAGGACCAAATCCAATTCCAGGAACCCTCGTTGTTTGCTTCTATATAATAGCCTGTTGAGAAATTAGAACAAATTAAACAACGTTAAAAAAAATAAAAATTTTGCCATAGAAATCAAAAAGGGTAAAGTTAAAAAAAACAAAGGAAGATGAAAAAAAGAAATTAACAAGCAAACTGGTTAGACAAGCGTCTTTTTTCGTTAGATAAATCGATTTTCAGGGTTTGATTTTGACTGTGGGACGAGAAAGGGGTAAACCTGGAACAACTAAAAAGAAAACCTATGTTAAGTTAGATAAACTTATCTGTTAGAGTTATAATTGTATAGGATGTTATAGGATGTTTGTTATGTTGTTTCCTTTATTTTCTCTGCTGCTGAGTAGAGTTAGTTGTTGTGATTTTATCTTCTATTTCAGTTTACATTTCAGTTGTACAAAAGTCTATTTAATAAACATTTATTCAATCAATGAAAGGCAACAAATTAGATACCAGATTCTATCTTGGTATCACAGCAATCGATTCAACCTTTCGCACGTAAAACACACATACAGAGAGAGAGAGAGAGAGAGAGAGGCGCAGCCATGTCCAACGCAAATAAGGAGAGTGGTAGTGGCACGAAGCTGGCTACTAGTGACCAAAGGTCACCATATTATCTTAGCAATTCTGATGGTCTTGGAGTGTTGTTGACCAGTGTGGTGCTGAGAGGTGAAGTGAACTATGATGTGTGGGCAAAGGCCATGAAAAACGCCCTTAAAGCAAGGAACAAGTTGGGATTCATTGATGGCCCAGTGAAGCAGCCGGAGGAAGAACATGCTGATGAAATGTTTGCCTGGTCTCAATGTAACTCAATTATCAATAGTTGGATACACAACACTATTGATTCTCAGTTACAACCAATCATACAATATTTTGATACTGCTAAGGAACTCTGGGAGGACCTTAAAGAACGATACTCGATGGCAAATATACCAAGAATTTATCAGCTCATAAACAATCTATCTACGATCTGCCAACAAGGGATTAATGTGGGAACTTACTACAAGCGAATGCGTGCAATGTGGGATAAGATTGAAGCAAGTAAAAACCAGCCTCCATGTGAATGTGGACCTAAGTGTGTTGTAGTCAAATATTTGAGTGAAGACTTAGAAAAAGAAAAAGTGTATCAGTTTCTTATGGGGCTTGATGATGTTGTTTTTGGCGTACCAAACATATAGAACTCGACTGTCATTTTGTGCGTGAACATCTACTCAGCCGAGCCATTGTTACTTCCATGTTCGCTCTAGCTCCCAGCTTGCAGACTTGTTTACGAAAGCTTTGGGAAAATTAGTATTTCTTACATTCCTTCCCAAGTTAGGCATTTCATTCTTACACGCTCCAACTTGAGGGGGAGAGTTAGAGACGGTTATCTATTATAGTTATAATTGTATAGGATGTTATAGGATTTTGTTATGTTGTTTCCTTTATTTTCTCCGCTGCTGAGTTAGCTGTTGTGATTTTATCTTCTGTTTGAGTTTAAATTTCAGTTGTACAAAAGTCTATTTAATAGACATTCATTCAATCAATGAAAGGCAACAAATTAGATACCAGATTTTTTCTTGTTAAAAGGCAAAAAAGGTGAATGAAGAAGAAATGAAGGTGTGACCGAAGGATCCTACAGCGTTTCTAAAGCTCGTCATTAACATTAGAAGTAGAACTGAACTAAATTTTAAACTTGACTTGATCGTTGTTTTATTTTAGTGGCTCTCGCCTCTCTCTGTGGAAGTATGAATGGGAACGCAGTGAACGCAAATGTTAGACAAGGTTGCATTTGCTCGCGGATGGCCTGGAAGGAGTGATTGGGGTCGGTGTCGATGTCGGTGAGTAGGGGTGTTCGCGGTCTGGATTGGATCGGTTTTGAAGCAAAAAATCATCCGATCCAATTCCTTCGGTTTGGTCATTTGATCATCCATTCGGTTTGAAATTTTTTTCAAATCCGATCCGATCCAATCCAATCCAATTTTTTTCGGTTTGGATTGGATCGGTTTTCGATTTTTTAAAAAGTCTAAAAATAAAACTTATGAGACTTATTTTTATCAAACACATTCATTGGACAAAAATAAACATCATTTTCTAATTTTTATTAGACAAACATGTTAATTGGACAAAATAAGGAGCAATGTATTGGATTTTTGATTTTTAGGCTATGATGGGGGAATAGGCCCGAGTAGATAAAGGGTAGGGAATGACTTATAGTTGGATCGGTTTGGATTGGATCAGTTTTCACCGGCCAATCCGAAAACCGATCCAATCCAGTCAAAATTTTCAGTTTTTTTTCGATTTTCGATTTTTCGGTTCGATCACCGCGGTTTGCATCGGTTTGGATCGGTTGATGAACACCCCTATCGGTGAGGTCATCGATGATGAGCCGGGAGGATTTGAGCCAGCCGAGGATGTGCTCCAAGGAGCGATTCTCCATGAACTAGCTGCACAGGCACTAGTAGGACCCTGGGAAAGTGAGAGAGAAATGGGAGGCTTAGGGTTTCGAGAGAGAGAGGGTACCCATAACTGAACTTGTAAAATATTTTGTAAAATTTTTAACATGGATTTAAAAAAAAAATGATGTAACATTGATTTTTAAGAAACTGATTTATTTGATTTATTAACATTAATTTTTATAAATTGATGTTAACTATAACATTTTATTTAAAAAATATTATCATGTTTTTTTGTTAATATTAATTATCATAAAATCAATATTAAATTAACAATGTTAAAAAAAATTGTAGATCCACGTCTACCATCTAGAAAGTCCATACTATTGTGGCTTTGAGTCGTTTACACGTACTACCGATCGAGTTGAAGCACAGGAGCATGTGTTTAGTGTCAAGGGCGAGGTAAACCAATTGAAAACGAAGTAAGAACACAAAAGCATATGGTCAAACTTCGTTTGATATGAAATGGCAATAATTTCTCTGTTCTCCACCAAGTGAACACGCAAGCTATAGGCTAATAAAAACCCACAAACACAAAGCAAGAAATAGACAGGCTCCATTAATAAGTGACAGAACCGCGGGCCATTATTTACACAGATACCTTTGGGGCAAGGAGAAATTCATAGGGATTCTTGCCGGAGCAAATATCTATGAATTGATACCTGATTGATTTGAGATTGTGACCTATTTTAGGCTTGGGTCTTGTTTCAATTAGGGGCGAAAACAAGCTAGTTTTGCCCAAAACAATATATTTTTTAAATGTTTTTATTCTATTATTATCTTAATCCTAACATAAAAGAAAAACCGTTTATTTACTAAGTGCTCCGTTTCAGTTTTTTTATTATATATAAATAGAGTGACTCGATTTTTAATTTTATAAATTCGACTCAAAAATAATATTCAAACTTTGAATCATTCCATCTTCATTTAATTCCTTTGCTTTATTTGGTTACATGAATGCATAAAATTGTTTCCATTCAAAACAAATTTACTAGTGTTCATGACTCACTTATTACTAATATTCTTTGGCGCCCTCTTGCCCGGACCATCAAACATTGAGAATAGTTAATGCCTTGTATAAAAATATGTTCTTACTTCACTTGGCTGAGAGATGTGTGATTTCTAAAGTGATACAAGCATATTTGTGAAAGTAGACAGTAGCATCGTTAATAACATTATTGAAAGTTGTTTATCAGTTAAAAATAATTACTCGACATATTTTAATGTAAGAAATATATCTGTTTCCAATTAAAAATAATGTTTTTATTTTCTAAACAACTTCACCCAATACATAAAATAAAAAATATTATTTAGTAACTATACTTCAAGTTGTTAAAGAAATTCATAGAATATATTGAGCATGATTTAACCGTTATTATTATAAAATCTATTTTTTCTAGTCTATGTTGAAATTGATTGAAAAATTAATTTGATAAATTTTACATTAAACAAAAAATTATTAAACATTGTATTTTATCCTCAAAAAATTGAACATTGTATTTCACTAAATTTGGTTGTTGGGACCCTATGTCTCTCTCTCTCTCTCTCTCAATATATATCTTTATTTAATTGAGATTCTTAACAAAGAGAAATAATTAAAGGAGATACAAGGAAAGCTATTTTGTTTGTGTTTGAAGAAAAACGGAAACTTGCGAAGACACAGTCAAGTAATCCATTATATTACCTCTAGAAGGGAGGCAGGAATGAGGTGGTCATTGAGGTTTGAATTTTTTTATATGAATTATGAAACTTTTTAAGAAGATTAAAGGACTTAATCTTATAAAAATATAAATTAAAAATCAAGCTCAACATATATTCGCTACCAAAATATCTTCCATTCTGATTTATCCATGGATGGGATTTAAAATCTAAGCAAGACATTCATTAACGATTATAATATATTTGTTTTGCAAAATATTAATAACAATTTTCACAGAGTGGTTAGAAGATGTTGTTGATCTGAGATTATGTCGTATGCGGGTTGTCCCATACGGCCACAAGACGTTTGTGGGGTCCACGAAAAAGAAAAATTGAGTTTTGACGTGAAATTCTTGCGTGCTATGGTCTGGCTACAAGAATTTCTCAGTGTCTATCTTTATCCGTACTGTTATTTTAGTTGGCACCTAGCAGCAGCAGCAGCCATAAGGACATGTCCAACACGTGTAAACAACAGAATATGTGAACATTTCGAATTACAACAACACCCAGTAACAATCTTTGGTCATTGGTCCCACAACATTCAAAATGTTATTAACACGTGTTCCCTTTTCCCATTTTTTCACTCAACTCAAGACTGGCAGTGTTGGCATTCGCATTCACATTCAGGAATCATCCAACATATTTAGATTTAAAGTAAATTTTATTATAAGATTTTTCTAATTTAATATTTTTTTGGAAAATTTATTTTTGAACTTCAAAAAATGTAAAATTATTTATTAATTTATTATAATCAATTTTTTAATCGACATTCACTCTTTCTTGAGATATTATTAATTTTAAATAAAATTAAATTAATTTTAATATTAAAAAAACTTCCAAAATAACATTTATCAAAATAATTAACATTATTCTATAAATAATAAAAACATCTTGAAAAGAATAATTTTTTTGTATAATTAAATATATCAATCGATGTATTATTTTTTATTTGTATAATTTTTCTTAAATATTTTAGTTTTTTAAATAAATATAATTTATCAATATCTCAATGATTATTTTGTTTTAGTAAATATTTAAGGTTAAGACAATATTCTTTTAAATTATTACTATTTAAAGATTTTAATTTCTTAAAACTAAATAGAAAACCAAAAATATCATCATATATTTTAAATTGTTCAAATCTATTTTTTAATATGGTAATTGTGTGATCTATTATATATAAGAAGTAATCAATTTTAAATAATTTTTTAGACAATTTTACAACTTTATTATCAATATTTTCGTCAAATTGTGTTTTTCTACTAATAACATGTTTCTTTTTTTTTACAAAACTTAGGTTCTATATCCATTTTAATAGCAACTTTTTTGGCAAAAATTATAGCATTTTTAAATCCATTTTCTCTATGTTTTCAAAAAAAGAAATAAGACTTTTCAATTGTTCTATAGCAACATCCATACCTATATCTTTTGATTGTTACTTTTTACTACTGAAATAGTAAATAATATGTCATACCAAATATTTATACTTAAAAAAATTCAAAATTTTTAAGCTCATAAGTTTCTAGAAAATTAGCTTTGCTTTTTATTTTAAGATCATCATTAATTTCATCTAATTTTAATAAAACATCTCTTATCTGTAGAATTTGTAATCTTTTAAAGTTTTTATACTTTCAATACAACTTTCTCATCGTGTTTGTGACAATAATTTGAGAGTTAGGCTAAGAATATGATCTTATAGAATTTTTCATCTTTTTGTTGAAGAAGAAAATAGAGTATACATGCATTATAGTACTAAAAAAAAGATGTAACTTTAGGATAAGAGTTAACCGTATTACAAAATACCAAATTTAGACTATAACAACTATATGGAGTATAAAATGATCGACGATTAATGTCTATAATTCTTTTTTGCACACCTTGATATTTTCCTTTAACAGTTGATTCATTATCATAACCTTGTCCTTTTAAGTTACTAATATCAAGTTTAATATTATTTATTTCATTCATAATAGCATCAAAAAGGTCTTTCCAGTTCTATCATTTGCTTTTAAAAATTCTAAAAATATTCAAAAAGTTGTGTTTGATTTAAAGAAACATCTACACACCGTAATACAAAAAATATTTGTTCTTGATGACTTGCAACAAGAGTACAATCAAGTATGATTAAAAATATTTTGCATTCTTAATATTTTTTTATAATATTTGTTTTAATTTCACTTGCTAACAAATTTATCAATTCATCTTGTATCTTATGTCCAAGATAATGATTACAAATTTTATTATTTTTAATTTGACGAATATGTTCTTGCATTATAGGATCAAATTCTACAATCATTTCAATTATACTTAAAAGTATTCATTACTTTCTTTGTAAATTCTTTTATCTATTCCAAGAAATGCTAAGTTATTTTTTGCAAGAGTTTTAATAACCACAATAATTCTAAATAAAATATTTCTCCAATGTTCCGTATCTCTGTTTATTTGTTATAGAACATGTTTGTCAATTGTTTTATTTTCTAGTAACCTTATTTCTAAGTCAATCCATAAACTAATATTAGCAATGTGTTTATTATTTATCCCATGATTCCTCAACTTATGACTAATATTTCTCCAATTCTTACTACATTCTTTAGCTAATTTAGTTGTACCAAAAACAAGATTAAACAATTTGTAATAGAAACAAAAGACTTTATCCAAATCTTGAGAAAAAATTAACCATTTTATTTCACATTGTTTACCATTAGACAATTTCTGATTGTAAAATGTTGAAAAAAGTGTCTTGAGAATTCATCCTTAGGAAAATCTATATTAGTAATTTTAATATAACCTCTTTCTACTAATATATCTATCAAACTTGTACTAATATTCGTTCATTAACTTGGATCGTATATATTTTTAATAGTTATTTATTTTTATTTATTAATTTATTGTTCTATTTCATTTTGAGTTTAAGAATCAATATAATATTGTTCATTAACTAATAATATTCCTTTGCTATCTTTATTTTCATCAATTACTTCATTGTTAACTTGTTCATTAATTAATACTTCTTCAATATTTTCATGTCCATCAATTTCTACATTGATAACTTGTTTATTCAACGAGCATTTATCTATATTTTTTGATTTTTTTATCTGTTTTGATAAATTTATCTAGAGTTCCTTTTTGTGATTCAATTAATGCATATTTTTTTTTTTATGTTTTGAATAACCAGATTCAAATTTTCGAGTTGACATTTTAAAATAAAACAACTAATGTAAAAAAATAAATAAAATTTATAAATCAAGATTATGAAAAAAATGTTAGAACAATAAAACCTAATTACCAACTTGTAAATGAATTGTTTTATATACTTCTTTGAGTTTAGATACTTCACCGCAATGCTCTTTGAAATCCGAAACTAACAAATGTAAAACAAATATTTTAGAGTTTCAAGAAATTATATAATACACTGAATCATAAAAAAATTATAAAAATTACAATCATATTTCAAAAAGCAAAAAAGAGCATAAAGAATTTAAATGATTTAGCCAAATGGATAGAAGAATTATTAAAATAACATGTGTAATACCTTACATGTGAATTGAAACAGGAGCAATAAAGTCAAATTGCAAATCAAAAGCAAAATAAGGAATATTGAGAGAAAAAATCAATAAGCATACTTAATCAAATGAGAATAAAGAAAAGAATAATCAAATAGCCACAAAGAGTATAAATGAGAATGAGAGTGATATTTTAGTTAATTTGAGAGAATAGAGTAATTTTTGAATTACTTTCGATAATTAGAGAAAATAAGAAAGAAGATTTCAAATTAATTTTATTGAAAATTGATATATTTAGATTGAAAGATATTTGATATAGCCAATTAAGAGATATACTAATTAATGATAATTAATGAATAATTAATTTTAAATTAAAATTAAACAATAAAATTAAGGATACTCCAGAAATTAAAAATATATTTCTTGTATATTATTTTTTATAAATATTATAAGAAAATATGAATCTTATAATTATTAATATTTTTAAAGCCTAATTTTTTGAAAACCTAAATTAAAGAGTTTAGTTACTTTACTCTTACCCTGCTAACATTATCCTTCTTTGTGTGGCTGCGAGCCTGCGAATTACTTCCACCGTGTTATATTGCACGACTTCAAACTATTTTTAATTTTGTAATAATATTTTTATTTAAAGACGTAAATAAAATTTCTACTGCATTTTAACGCTTTTAAGATTGAAAACAATTATTTATTGTAATGATTTATATAATTACTTTGTTATCTGTATTACTAAATGCTAATAAATAATGTGAGACGAAACAATTATTTATTATATTTAAAAAGAAATCAGAAGAAAGAAAAGGATTTATCATTTTACAAGAAAAAAAAAATTCAACCCTGGCTGCTAAGTGCTAACTGGACTCCTTCGTGTCAAACGCACACTGCCGTCCTCATTAAACGTGTTGACGAATGAACTTGATTTCAAATTTTTCTGAGACCCAAATATAAGCTTTTAATTTCTTGTATAAAACAACAATCTTATACTGTATGTGTCTAAACGTAGCACCTCTTTAATTGTGTTTTGTTTTTTATTAAAAAGATTTTGAAGTACAGATTTTAAAAATAAAATATAAAAGTTGTTTGTTAAGTATTAATTTGAAAACATATTTAGAAATTAAAATGATGTTTGCTAAATTTTTTTTGAAAGTTTTTTTTCCCCTTAATTGCATGATGCGGTAAGAGAAACAGAATAAAAAATAGAAATAATTTACAACTGTTTTGGATTCTAGACCGTTCGATCAAGATGATCGACGATTATCATGAAGAAAGGATGCTCACTTGAAGTGTTTATGCCTTCTTGGACTAGTGCTTAAAGGAATGTGCTCTGTTTTGTCAGAAATGATGCAATTATGATGAAGAAAAGATGCTCACTTGAAGCACTTGTTGGCCTATATGATCGAAAGGATGAAAGTAACTAGGATGGATGACATAAAAGATTAATAACAATGAACTAAGGGATGCAACCATTTTATTTTTGTGACTAATATGTCATGAGGGTTGATCCATCACAAATGTAGCATCGATATGCATTAGAGACTTGGCTTGTGATAATAAGGACAAAAGGGACCACCCACTATAAATAATAGAATGTGTTTTCAGATTAATTCGACTTAGGAACTCCTTTATAGGCAATCACTAGGAATGATGGAAATAGATTAGGTCGTTTATCAGGGGCCTTTGGTCTGGCCTGTTTAAGGTCTTACCTGACCTGACTATTTTATTATAAAGGTCAGACTTATGTTTTTTGAAAAGCCTATTTAAATAAAAAGGCCGGACTCAAGCTTTAAAAAAAGTATGTTAGACCTAGCTGGCCTATATATATATATAGATATTAAAATTAAAAAAATATAAATCAATCTTTTAAAAAAAGAAATAAAATAAGATAAGACAAAATCTAAATAGCCTATCTTACTTAAAAGATAAAAAATAAAATAGGAAATTTAAAATCTTTGTAGTAGGTTTGTAAAAAAGTCAATATATATATATATATTAAAACTAAAAAAAATATAAATCAATCTTTTAAAAAAAGAAATAAAATAAGATAAGATACCTAATCTCATGTTAGAGTGCTCTAATTAATTTTAATTTTTTTCACGCATAAATTAAAAGGGAAGTATGTCAATATGTGTCTTTCTTTATATTAAATTTTAAAAAATATTATGCGAATTCTCAAAGTTTCACTAATATATTATATCTATTGTAAAATAGGCTTTTTAATAGGTTCGTAGGCCAAGTCAGACTTTTAAATAGACTAGGCCAAACCTAAAAAAAAAAAAAGCCTATAACAGGTAAATAGGCTAGGCCAGACTTGATATTTTTAAATAAGGTCAAAGTCAGGCCTAACCAAGCCAGTCAGGCCTAACCAAGCCTGGCCTGGCCTGGCCTAATGAAGCCTGCGTTCTTTAGCATACCGACTTTTAATTTTTAATTTTAAAAAATAAACTAAATAATATAATTTTGAAAAAGAAGTTTCTAAAAAAAAAATTGTTTCTTGATTATAAATAAAATATAATTGTTAAGAACAATTTTTAATACTTGCCTGAATAATTTGTTTCTATTTTATTTTTTAAGAGAATTCATTGAACTTGGTGAGGCACAGAACAACGATTTCAGATATCCACCCATAACAAACCCAGATAGGAGATACACTAAAATTCAGAAAGTTAACTACCCCCTGCGCCCCCAATCAAAATTCAAGAGCAGCATCAACATTCAACACCTTCAAAAGAAAAAATTGCAAGTTAACCATAAGCAATTGATATTATTATTTTGTCCATTGTAACCTGCTGGCCGGCCAAGTTTAATTAACTCAACTTGTATACGTTGGAACTTTCCTGATTCGTGGTGGGAGGTTTGATCTTCTTAAATTCTATTCCCATGTGCTCCTTAAACTAACAACAATTTCAATTGCATGAATATTATTGTCAAATTACGACTAAAGCTTACTGCATATCCAAATGTGAACCTTTGACTCCATAATATATTGCCACCGATTTGACATGGAATTCGTTTTTTCCCCAATTTGTCGCCACTAGGCATTTAATTATAATCTATATATCCAGATTCCTTTGGCATACCTGGTTGAACAAGCAAGAATGAAACTGACTTAGTTCCACAAGAACAAAAATCACCATTAAATACTTCTTCAATCTTCATGTATGCTTGATATCTTAGCGAAGCTAAATGTGAAAAATGAAACGAGTTCAAATTACGCTACAAAACGAAAAAATAAAGGCAAATACTGAGTCAAATCATCTATACCCCCCCAGGGATAAATAAATACTAAGCATCTTGAAGGGCAAAAAAAAAAATGTTAAAATTTTAGAGTCCCTCTTGAGAGTCAATTAGTTGTGTTCAGAAAACAACATGCACCTTAGAACGAGTGCGCATCGCCAATCGCTATCTAAGCTTGCACTTGCCGGAAAAATAAAGGAAATTGACCTAACAAACATATAAACCCAATGCTCAATAATGTTTCTTACATAAGTTAAAGAAGCACACCCTAATTGAATAAAAATATGTAAAAGCAGTTTTTTCTATTCCCTTTTTGTTAATTTCCCCCCACATATTTTCAACATAAAACTGTTCCTTAAGTGTAGCCTAAAACGAATCTAAATTAGGTAAACAAAATTGTTTGAGTGGACTTAATAGTAATTGCATCGCATTTAACACGAGTAAGATAGGAAACTGTAAATCCTTTATTACAATATATATTTTTTTCTTCTGAAACCTGTATGGCTTAAGAAAATTATTGATTGAGTTTAGCTACGGAAAATAATCATTACTTTAACACGTATTATTTTATATTTTTAATCGGCCTCCGTTAATTTGGATAAAAAAATGTGTTTGTATTCCAATTTTTTTTTATGGACAAACATATATTCTCCACACGAATTGGATAAAATCGTCATAGACAATAACATTATTTTGTTGAGTACACAATTAAATATTTAGGACATAAACTTGAAACCTTTGCGTTCGTGGATCCAATGATCTCCATGTTCGATGGTTAAAAAATGTATTTGTTTGTACATAATTAATAAGTTTTATTATATTAACATCTCATTGATTCAAGTGAAATTAAATTTGATTTTTTTAAATAAGATTTTAGATTGAAATCTTATAAATGAAAAAATATCTAAAGGCTCAAAATACTGTCAACATATTCTATTCCATTCTTCTGCCTGAAGTCATACTGATCTCTTATTACGATGGGATGAAGCTTATCTTTTCTGCATCTACTTTACAACTAGTCTTGTCTAACTAAGACTTCTCAAAAAACTATTCTAAGGCATACCCTTCCCTCATACCCTTAAGGTGCCATAACACATCGTATTAGCAACATATAATCCACACCTAATTGATAGGCATACTACATCTATTTATTCACGTTATACATTATGCCAAATATTAGTCATTAGTAAAATTTATGGATATTGGACATCAATTTCCAGTGAAAATATAGTTTCATTACAGAAAATATGATCAGAACAAGACTTAATATAGTAGCTAAATGAGCCAACCACTCTGCAGTAAATTCATACAAACTAGCCCTAATTATTAATATCCTTAAGTTAAGTAATTTATTAAAAATAGATTGGGGTTTGGGTCTGACTTTTGGGGGCATTAATTATCCGTTTCTGTGTTTACATAAGCAGAGCTATCATGACGGGCTCGTTCTACACCCCAAATAAAAACAAGATTTCGGCTCATTTGGGATGGCTTTTACAAGGCCCGTAAAACGGTAAGGTACATGGATGAACGTAGTTTTTTGTGTGTTGTTTTTGTAGTTTGTTTTTTGTTTTTGTTTTTGAGGAATGATGCACTTAGTGTTTTAGTCATTGATTAATTTGACTTTTAAATCATTGAACATGACTTGGAATTGTGGAATAAATTGCTATAAATTATTATAAAAAAGTATATCACGTAAGTTGTTCAAGATTTTTGGCTAACATCCACAACATAAATACGAGTTTCAACAGTTATTCTGATAAATTCATCCAAACTGGGCCTAACTATTAACTACACCTTGCATTCATTAAATCATGCTCAACTTATTTTGAGTATTACTTTATACACTATAAAGTTTTCTTCATACACTATATTGTTACAGTGGAAATCCGAAATTACCCTTTAACTTATTTTGCTTAATTCAAAAAGCTTTGAAAAACCATAAGGCGCTTGTTCTTTCTTCTGTGTTTTTCAATTCTCCTCTTCTCCTAAGCTCTCCATTTTCGAAAGCCTGGTTCTCCGACAGCAG
>PYAF01001527.1:464246-577214 GCA_007407185.1 Glycine tomentella
GGATGACATTTGCTGAGGCATTGAGGCTTGGGAAGAATTGCCCCAAAAGGTTTGAAGAGGCTGCTGCATAGATTGCTGCACAAATTGTGTAGAAGGTTGCATTTGCTGAGTCATAGGTGTCTGGATAATCTCAGGGGAAGCACCAAAAGCTGATGGACTAGTCATCATTGGTGGAGAAAAAATGTAGGGTGATGTAAATCCGGAAAGAGGTTGCGGATCCTTCAATCCATGTGAACAAGCCGTCCCTTTACGGATTAAGCAATCCGGCCCCTTTACGGATTAAGCAATCCGGCCCCTTTACGGATCATGCAATCCGTAACCTTATATGGATTCATTGATCCGTAAGAAACATCATCAACAACTTACGGATCCAAGGATCCGTATCATAGCAACCATATAAATCTTACGGAGCCATAATAAAAAACAAAGTGAAGGGCAATTTCGGATGTGCACTGTAGCTATATAGTGTATGAAGAAAACTTTATAGTGTATAAAGTAATACTCACTTATTTTTGGGTTTTAATATGTTTTTATGTTTGATACAAAAGCAAAACTATTAGACGGGCCTAGGCTCAGCCCAATTAGTTTAACCTTATCATATAGTGGACTCCTGGCTCGTGTGAAAAATTCACGAATACTTTAACTTATTTTGGACTGGGAGCATCTTCTAGACTTCTACGATATGAAATTAACGAAGTATTTTTAATAAAAGTTAACTTAAAATATTAAAAAATGAAATAAGAAATTCAAAGGAAGCATTCATATTCCGAGGAAAGAAACAAAAGCATCCTAAAAGAGCTGAAAGAGCCTATGAGAGCACGCTTGCACCTGAAGCTACATAAACAAATTGAAAATTCAAATACAGCCAAAGGTCATCTCCATTGGAAGATCTTTATCGCTTATATATATATATATATATATATATATATTAAGAACCTTTATTGTTTAGATCTTTTTATTGGAGCAAATTTTTGTGAGCTATCTGTTAAACATTGGTGCTTAACATGTGAGTGAGGCCGAATAAACCACTTTCAATAATAAATAATATTTATACAATTAAAAAATAAAAATAAGATATATTTATGGGATAAAAAAAATAGTAAATGTGTAATGATGGAACCCATGCAAGATGTGTAAAAATTAAATAGTAAAAAAAAAAAAGAAGAGATGTTGAGTTGGAGAGAAGAGTTGTTTAAATTATAAAAGGTAAAAAGAAGTTATGTATAATTGTGACAACCATTTTTATTTTATTTTTATAATTTGGTATAATTATGACATCCTCGATATCCTATTTTTGATCTAAAGTCTACAGGGCACCTAGTGCCAAAAATTAATCTAGCCTTGCATACAAGTATTCTGTATTGGGATTTAAAAGCACTTTGTGTTCAGATGTATTGCGAACTTGATTCTGGACAATCTTGATTGTGTATATAATTGATCGGTTAAATTAAGTTTGAACTGAAGTAATTTATGTATGGAATAGGCAAAACGAATATTATTAATAATTGTAGGCAAGACTTAATACAAGTGTGTCAAATCAAGCCAAATGGTACATAAGTTTTTGTACACCTATGCTCTTGAAATTAAGTTTTGTAGTAAAACTTAATATTAATATCATAGACTTGTTTTGGCTCAACACCGATTTTAGAGTTGAAAAATCCTGTTTGAGACAGGATGAAAAAGTAAAACCAAACATCTTGAAAAATGGCCGAAGGCAAGTTTAGTGTTGCAATTGCAAACATGGGGTTTGAGCCATGCAATATTGTATATTGAGTAAATTAAAGAGCATAGGTGGACAAAACATTAGGCCCTGGAAACAAAAATAGAAAGCACAATTCTCATTGAAGTAGTATGCTCAAAGAATTAGAATAAAATAAAAAAAAGTATGGTCAAAGAATTCTAGGAAGAAACAAGTTTCAAAGGCATAAAAAAGATAGCTCTGTACTTTCCGTTGTGTAATGCAAATGATCTCCCCCCTCCTCTTTCTTTAAGATAAATGTTGTTTATAAATCCATGGTTCATCTATACACTAAGGTTCACTCCACGCACTTTAGGTTTCAGAAGAACTAACCCCTTGTTTTTATGAATTGTCTTTGATAGTCTACTTATTGAATTGTAGATTACAACAAAACCATTAACTCAACAAGTATTCCTCCTCCACAAAGCGGAACTATTCAATTATATAGTTACATAGATATAGATTCTTAGTGTAGTATTTATTATTTTGAACCTTTCCTCTCATAAGCTTATTGCTTTCCTGTGACCAAATTGCAAAAAATCTAAAATGAATAAGGACGGAGGGGAAGCAAACAAAAGTACTTCAACTTTCAACTGGTGTGTTCAAAATGTGAAAGAGGAAGTGAAGGTACCAAACCAAACCAATGGAAGATGGCAGAGTACTTCACCACACCCAACTCTACCAATAATTAATGTTACAAATTCTGGAATTTGAACATATAACGATTTGTCACCTGTAGGAAATTATTGCCCCATTTTCCAAACACACGGCATCTATATATGCCACAAGATCATGGTATTTTGTACTTTCAGAGCACCATAGATGGTTGGCATTGGCAAGTTGAGAGAAATATATAAATTGACATTAACATTTATTCATTCTGATAAATGAAAGCAAGCTGAATTATTTGTTGATGCAATAAATAAAGAAAATATTACAAGAATAAGCATTCAACTGGGTGAAGGAGATATTCAGAGCTTCAATTTAATTTACTTGCACATACATCGTGGTCCCTCCGATTCCTACGCTAAAAAGCTAAAAATATTCCAGTAGAAAAATTTCCAAAAGCACTAGTTTGTATTCAAAGGCTCATAGTCTGATCACGAATCTACTCTACCACCCAACGAAGCCCAAGAAACTGCATGCAGTGAAGCAAAATAAGAGGTAGGCATGAATTAATTTGCAGAATGAAGAAAAATGAGTATGTACCTGAGAGAGAGAGAGCGGAGAGCAATGTGTTGGGTGAGAGCATGGAAAAAGAAATGGGCACTGTGAAGGAATACCACCACTCCTGTGCAACCTAACACCAACACTTCCATCATCTTTAATTTCTTTCTACACAACAATTAAGCTTATCAGGTTCAGAGGCAGAGAAGGGTTATGGTTAACAAAGCAGAACAATTAACATCATTTTAAGAGGAAAAGGTCGGTTCAGTGCATCGTTCCTTCCTCAATATTTTATACACCATCATTATCTAACAACCATTCATTCACCAAAAAGTAATAAAATAAAAATACATATTGTCTAACAAGCTAGCTATATTCTCAATTATTTCCAAAGGTTTTCGTATGATTTAGGTTTCGGTTATCCGTGGGGTACCTTAAATTGAAACATAAAAAATTGAATAAATAAGGTACCTTAAACAGAAACATAAAAAATTGAATAAATAAGGAATAATCTTGCCAAAACGCTAATCAATATTCCACATTAGTGTTATGATAATCCACAGTAACAAGTTTGTTATTTTTTTATATCCAATATCTTCTGGTTTGAAATTATAGGTATCTTTTAGGTGGCAAAATTCTTCAATCAAATACTCAACGTAATTGTATATTCATAATAACTCAAATTTAAAATAGTTTTTTATTTATGAATAATCATAGGTTAAATTAAAACAACGTACACCAATTAATCTATTATCTATGATCTATGATAATATATAAAAGTCAAAGCACAGAGTGTGTGTTTACAACTCAACAATATTTTTTATATTCTTTTGCCACATAAATACTTTTGCAATGATATCAACTTCTAATTCATTTCCTCTCTTTCTACTCATATGGAGAAGGGGAATTCTTTTCACCAAACATGCATGGAATTTGCTTAAAATTTTCTAATTAATGAGACTCCGCAGTTACATTCTTGATAGCATCTATTAATCACTCAAAATAGTTCTCAACTCATTTAATGTGCAAACAATTTTTTTTTTAATGCATACAAATAACAATTTTAAACTTAGAAACTTTGCACAACACTCTAGCAATACACGGATCTATACATAGTTTAATAATAATAATAATAATAATAATAATAATAAAATGATGACTAATTTTTTAATGATTAAAAGGAAAAAACTTACATTGACAATGTAAAAAAATGTACTTGATAAATTATATACATCATTAGCGTATTTGTTTTTATACAATCAATTAATTAAATTTTTTATAAAAAAATTTAAAATCATTTGAGGTATAACTTTTTAAGTAGTTATTATAAAAATAAAATAATTTATCATACATGACAATTTATAAATAAAGGATAATATAATTTTTTTATAATTACATTCTAATAAAATTCTAAGTAATATTAAATATTGTAAACACAAAAAGATAATTAATACAGAATTTTATCTGAATACATTAATTAACAATGTAAATGCTTTTTACATTGATGCTCAATTATGGATCACTATATATAATAAGTTTATTAATTTTTATAATAATTATCTTAAAAATAATTAATCTGTATAAAAATAATATATATGTAAAATTCTATGTTTATTGACGGTGTAATTTTTTTCATTGATAATATATAAAAATTAAAATCATTAGCACATACGATTCAGATATATTGGTTTTTAAAAGTATGTTATTTTTTTAAAATTAATCCATATAAAGTGAATTAGAAATAAAATAAAAAAGAGATAAAAGTCATGTCAATTGAATTAAAAAGTAAGGACATAATTCACTTAAAAAATGTTCCATATCACGTAATATTCTTTTTTTTTTTATCTCTCTTCATTTTGTCCCTACATTAATGTTCTTATAAATTATTGTAGCCAGCATATCAAGTGAATCATGTTCTTTTCATTTTGTAGGTTTCTGCATCTGTCAATCATTTGACCATACAAGATGATCAGAACCAAAAGTATCTACATTTCTCATGGTGAATATACATAAAGAAACGTCAATAGTTGCACCACGTATGTTTTAACTACCGATTTTCGCAACTCCTACCATGGAAACAAATTATATGATAATCTGCAAGTCAAATTATATTAAGTGTACGTTTAGTTTAACTTTTTTAAATAAACAACAAAAGTTATTTAGTTTTGTAATTTTCTTGATAGAATTTTCAAAATTAAAGTAATAATTTTCTAAATAAAAGGATTTTTAAACATGCACTAAATAACAAATTGAGTCACATAAAAGTTAAAAAAAATGATTTAAGCTATATTTAACTTGCTATTCGTATTTCAAACAAAATTAATGGACTCCGTAAGAAGACACATATCGCATATGACAAAATAAAAAGTAAAGGACTAATATATTGATCGTCGAATAAAAGCACCTTCATCAAGATGCATATGATCATATTTGAATAAGTTTATCTAAAAATACTTTTAAAAGAAGAAAATAAGAAAAAAATGATATTAACTTTTTTATAAACAAAATAAATTTTTTATTAACTAATTTTTAGAAACTTACCAATATAATTTTTTTAAAAAATGAGATGATATCTATAAATAAACTAATAAAAAATTCATTTTAATTTATGAAAAAACTCATATAATTTTTTTTCTTATTTTTTTCTTCTCAGAATTCTTCAAGAAAAACTTACATCTAAATAAGTCCTAATAAAGATATGTAGTCAACTTCCACATTTCGTTAAGTCTCCTAACAACATAATAAAGAAACAATTAAATCCTGCACAAAACCACATCTCCCAGCAGCATGTCTCATCCTTTTTCTTAAGCTTTTCATTAATACTCTACGAGAGAGGGACCAAAACTATAGGATAAAAAGAGTATGTGTGTATGTATATCAATTCAAAGGTACTCTTAACTCCTGTGCAGCATGCGCAATATGCATTAGGCAATAAGCATGAGTGATGGGTCCACTGCACGCATCTACAACATTAATAAACTTGAGTTATTGGAAATTAAAGATGAATCCCTTAAAATGGATTTCAGTTTCCCAAGATATTAGTTTCTGATTCTCACAAAAGATATAGTATATCTTGAGTTAAAAAAAACTGCATAAGTACATTAAAGGAAAATAAAATAAAGGTAAATATTTGTTTTAATTTTCTCAACTTTCCATTTTAAGTAATAATTTGTCTTAATCTCAATATTTTAAAAATGATAATGTTAAGTTTTCATATTTTTATAATTTGTGAATTCTCTCTCACTTTAATATTTATGCTTTATAAAAATGAATGAACCAATTAAGAGATGAAAGAATATGCACCCATAGTATAACAATTTTTTAACATCATCTATTCACAAAATTTCTGTGCATGATAAATTTGAAAAATTTAAATAATAATTCTAAAAGTTGCACCAAACATAATTTTTAAATGGTTGACATGTAAAATTGTCCACATTGAAAATGAATATCCATCAAACTCGTATAAGAAACTATGAAAACTAAGAGGGTCTTATTAATTAGTAGCTTTAGGCATTGATTAAAAAATTTAAAAAATATATTTATGATACAAATTATAAGAGAATCTAAAAAAATTATAAACAACTTAATTTTTCATAACTTAAAAATCTTTTTTCTTTTAATTCTTTAACCAATATTTAAAGAAACTAAAATATCATTTGTAAAGTATTGAAATCAAAACTAATTTTTATGAAAAAAATTGAGAAACTTAAAATATTTTACCCTAAGAAAGTAATGTCAGAAACACAGTCACGTGAGTGTGACGATAGGAGTGGAAACGACGTGTCGCTTCAATTGGAAGGGAAGTGCAATGGAACGTGCGAAAGAAGTGCATCAATTTGGTAGTTCTTCTGGGTAGGGCTTGTGAAAGAGTCTCACATAGAAGAGTGAGTGTGTGTGATAGTAATTGGGATCAACTAATCAATCAATTTCAATGGCGTCATCCAACTCAACTCAGCCAGAAGGGAACAAACCCGCAAAGAGAAAACCCGTGTTCACCAAAGTGGATCAGCTTAAACCTGGAACCAACGGTCACACGTTAGTGGCTAAGGTCTTGTCCTCCGACACCGTCGTACACAAACCGCGACCCTCTTCCGCCCACAACCTCAAACCCACTGTCATCGCCGAGTGCCTCATCGGCGACGACACCGGCACCATCGTCTTCACCGCTCGCAACGAACAAGGTACTCCAATTTCACCCACCCATCTTCGTAAAAAGTTTTTTTCTTCTAGTTATGATAATTTCCCAGTTATCAAAACCAAAAATTTCGATGTGGGCACTGTTTTATTTGTCTCAATTTTTAGTTTTTTCCATTTGGGGCTTTTCTCTTTTCGATCTGCATTTTTCTGGGGTTTGTGAGATTACTGTTTCATTCTCAATGATTCATCTGAAAATGGGAATGGGAAGGTGTTTCGTTTTCAATTATGCATCTGGGTCTATCATGGTGGTGACTGGTGAGTTGTTCTTAAGTGGCTGATTCAAGAGATAAGATAAGCTTTCATTCCCAAATATTTTTGGCTGGAAAGCATGATACCTTGATAGTTTTTAATCCGAATCATTTGGATGCAATCTCTTTCTTCTGCTTTATCGATCTTAAATCAAGGGGTTTGATTCAGTTATGTAATGTGTTAACCAGCATAGAATTGGTATATTCCTGTGCCTCTTATTCTGTTCGTGTGATGAAGGATGAATTTTGATTGTATGTCCCCTTCAGGAGTCAAGGTGTTGATGTGAACTATGAATCTGATATGATAGTCTGGGTGAACCTTATTGTGGGAATGAAAGTGTGATTGTGGTAATTGGAGAGTGGTAACAACATGGTTCCATTTCATGTGTTTTGTGATGGAAAAAAGTGTTGTTAGAAGGTGACACTAACGAGATTAGGTGTCTTAATTTTAATTTTATATTCCAAATCCAAACTACTTCTATCAAAGTTTTTAGTTCATGCTCGTTTGCACCCATTTAATTATTTTTACCCGGGTCTAACTTTTTGTTATTATTTCTCTAGTTATTTCATGATCTCTAATGTTCATGGGATTGCATAACCAGGAATGCCCCTTTCATCAGCTTTTTTCTGCAAGATTAATTTTTGCTGCTTTGAAACATGGGGACTTTGTCTTATATTTTACTGTGTCTACACTGATGAACAACATCTAGGTTTTGGTTTTGTACTTTTCCAGATCCACATTCTTGAATGACTCCACACTCTTTGTTATTGCCTTCTATTTTTTTTTTTAATCGACAAATATTAATTGTTAACTTGTTAGTTTCTATTAGCAGGGGGATTGAACCTGCAACCTTTCACTCCTTCCCTTCTTTCTTAACCATCCAACCAACCTTATATTTCTATTATTTTTTTTATTGTAGTTTGGTAAATTTATTATGTTTTGATAATAGGATCTCGGGAGTTAGAAAATGGTGGTGATATCTTTAGACTTTGTTAGGAACAATGAGAGGAAGGAAAATGGGAGCAGGGTTATGAAAGTTTGATGCATTTAGACAAGACATTTATGTGACATTTGCTTATTTCACTCCTTTTCTCATTCTTTCCATTTTCACCAAGTAAAACCTTTAGTAATGGGTTTAATTTATTTGAAGATCTCATACTCTGTATGTATGTATAAGCATTTGTGCATTGAGGGAATATTTTTTAATGGAAGTTACCTTAGATGTATTTCCAAGGTAGGTAATATGCATATTGAATCTATTGATATATGTACAGGCAGAAGATACAAGGCTCCAATTAATGTTCTATGTATGTGATAAGGTGGCCTTTTTTCCTCTTCTGTGCAGTTGATATAATGAAGGCTGGAGCTACAGTAATTATTCGCAACGCAAAGATTGACATGTTCAAGGGATCAATGAGGATGGCTGTTGACAAATGGGGCCGTGTTGAGGTAACTGATCCTGCAGATTTTGAAGTCAAAGAGGATAACAACCTATCTCTGGTTGAATATGAATTGGTGAACGTGGTTGAAGAGTGATCCCATAGAAGAGTGCAAAAATAGCTTTTTGATTTGTTTATGGTGCAATGGATAATCCCTAAAGGTAAAACTTACCTGGTGATGGATGGTTGGTATACATTCTCACTTTAATTAGCCTGTATTTCCCCTTTAACATGCTTGACATTTTGAGTTAAGTTGATGTCACTTGAACAGCCTTTGTGTCAAGCGATCAATATCTGCTATTATCTTCATCTGCAACTGTATTCAATGAACTTAAGAAAAGTATAATATTTTGTTAATATAATTATCCTTATCACCATACTATGTTTCTTTGCAGTTTCCTGTACTTTGACCTGCACTCTAGTATGTATTGATATACATAGGTACGAGCTGTGTTCACGTTAATGTAGTAGCGTAATCATTATTTATGTCTTTTAGCTCAATTAAGAAGAAAAGATAGTAGTTGTTAAATATTTGGGTTAAAATTAACAGTCCATAAATTCTGTTTTGGCAAAATGAAATTCGAAGATCACAGAATCATTATTTCACGCTCATAAATAGTGAATATTTTTCCTATGTGTATGATAAGGAAAATTTGTTCTCTACGATAGACCTAGTGTCTTGAATTTGAAACGTTATGAGGCAATTGAAAATTAAATTTCATAAATTTATTAGGCTAGAGTCCTACTAATTACCACAATGTTAAAAATTTTGTTGCCAGGAAAATTAGCGTACATGTAATCCAAATTTATTGGTTTGATTGCATTGAATTTTGAACCCTTACCTATTGATTAAGGACTGGCAAGAGTTGTTCCTCGTCTTTTATACATACCCCATTTTTTAATGTATCACATTTGCATGCTGCAGATTCAATGCGTCCATTGCTTTTGCTAGTTTTTAGACTCGTTTAGTCACTTGTGCCTTGAATTTTCTTCTAATTTGGCAAAATAAAAAAAGTATACTGTTCATTGTTTGTAGTACTAAAATGCTTAAATCACTTTTCTATATCAATTTAAATTTCAAAGCTTATTTATTCTCCATGTCAACCTAAAGTAAAAAAATGTCTCTAATAATAATATCCACCAAACATAAAAAAATGGTACATCAATTCAACCTCTAAATTAAACTTTATATTTATTAATTTATGAAAATTCATCTTACCCTTTTTAATGTCCCTAAACAATTGGCCAAGGAGTTATCAGAATCCAAGGTTATCTTTTCTGACCACCACCATGCTCCACACACACCTTCCTTACAAAGAAAAGGTGGAATGATAGTGGAAATTTGACACGATATAATTGCATTTCCGTGGTTGAGGTCAAGGGGTGAAAGGATGAGTAATGACGGTAACAACATAAAATTGCCATTTTATCTTTTTTTCTCTTTCCTTTCTTGTTTTAATTAAAACTATTCATTCATTTTTATTGGATCTTTTTAAATTAATGATTCAGATTACTTGGTGTATTGTTTCATTTATCTTATTTAGGATCCATCAAAATTTCTTATAAATTGAATAAAATATAAAGCTGCCAAAAGACTGTCCATAATATGGGTAAATTGCTAAGAATATATAAGAATGTCATAAATTGTGACTTCTATCATACCGATTATCTGGTGAAAATTATTAGATGCGTGGCATGTGATGCCTCAGTCATTTGTTTGCAATTTTTTATGGATGCTGCGTAAGACGGTATAGCAAGGTAGAAAAACATTAATAGGCTCCCCAGGCCATTTTTATGTTTTCTAATTTCATTGCTCATTTGCTAATAAGTATATTTAGCATGATCTTATGTGTTGCATTTCGTTCGCGAGCATAATTCTACTCCGTCAAAAGAAAAATCCACTGAGACAAGTTACTGAAAGTGAAAGCCAATTGCAACATGGCTCCTCATCTCATCTCCATCCAAATTAAACGGTTGACGTCTTAATTGATTATGCTAACTGGAGTATTACCGACATTAGTCTAAAACATGCTCGTGTAACATAGAAAATAAGGGTAATGTTTGCTAACACTTGGAGTAAGTAAACCATTTCCAAGAACAGGGTGAAATAAATCATTGTAAACCGCAAAAGTAATGAAATGTTACAATACTGTACTAAAAGAGTCATCATACCTAAGCATGGTACCCGCTCTGGATGCTTGTACAATTCATAAGTCTTCGAGGTTTCATATTCAACGAAGGAGAAAAATCTCTAAGCAGTCCTAAAAAAGTAAATTGAAATCCATGCAAAGTATGCGCAGATGCACCGTACCCACAAACAGCAATCATCCATCTATAATTCAAGAAGACAATAACTTGAGAAAATTCAAATCAATACACTATCATACTAATGTACAATAGTAAATTTTAAAATGTAAATCATTTAGATACAAAACATAAATCCATGGAGGTAAGGGAAAGCAAGGCAAAATGGAAATGACGAAACATTACATGGCTAGTCCTCAAGCCTAAAGCCAAAGAGCAAATGATCACGACCCTAAACAAGAAAACAGCGATGTCAAAATAAAAAGTTGCAAAGAAAGTCTAAATGTATAAAAAACTTTGTAGCGGCAGTATATTTAAAAGTACGCGATCTCAACACATTGCCCATTTTACACAGACGTGTTAAATTAAATAAATTCCAAATCACGAGCTTACAGACCATAAATTATGGCATTCAGCATCACCCCGGGATTATTAACATCATCCAAGTCAACAAGAACTATAATTTTAAGTGACATTTTGCAAACAATTTGAATCTTAAGTTTGACATAGAGACACTGCAACATCATAATAATGTTTTTTCTACTGCAGTAATAAACTAAACAAGTAACTGTTACATTCTGCATTGAGGTTCATTTCAAATTATATGTGTTATCAATGAGTGTGATAGTTTGCATAAGAGTGGTTATGGATAACATTAAATTTCATGCATGAACATTCCCACCACCATACATACATTCACAAGCTTGAGTAAGAAACCGATATGCATACAGTATACATACAAATAGTATCTAGAAATTAATATCAAAATGAAATTATAAAGTCAAAACTAATTGTTACCAATTTAGGGTCATTTATTTACTTTCAGCAAATACTTGTTTGACATTAAGGCGTACATTAAAAACTTAAAAAAAATCCCAAAAGAAAAAATTTACTTGACCACCTTTTTTTAAGCGCATCTACATAAAACCTTGCTCGAACCCTCTGTCATACATCATCTTTGCAATCTGAGTGAATACAATCAATCAGTATGATCTTCATGTGATTATCTCTAGGCGAATGTTATTAATAGAGGTCTACGCATTTTAGAAAATGGGATGCACTAAATAAGACAATCCATAATACTTCTTTTAAGAGGAGAATGAGATAGAGAGGAGCATTGCTCAACAACTCATAGTGAAAGTTCTTTGTTATGAGAAGCTATTGCAGATAAATTAATGTAATTGGGGAACTACTACGAAATACCATTGAATTGCACCATAGCCCCACATTAGTTTTCATGAGATATGATTTTCAGTATCTCATTTTACATTCAATTTAGAAATTTTATGCTCTTCATAATCTACAGAAGTCAAGTACTCAAAGCTTCAAAACCCAAAATTTGAAACAAATCCATGTGACACAATCTTTGATGCTTGATCTTCATCTAGTCTTCTCTTGCCCTACAAAGAGGAAAAAATATACATCCTTTCATTGTGAGAGCAAGAGAGAGAACCTAGCCCAAAAAAAAAAAAAAAAACTGAAATGTTGAACACCAAAAATAGTTGGCCATATGCACCCAGCACTTTCATTTGACACAAACCTTCCCTACCCATCCAGAAAGCGTAAATAGAAAAAAGACAAGAAAACATTTTTTTATCTAGTAAAAAAAGTTTACACCCTATTTATGTGTAACAAGAAAAAACAGAGAAAGAAGTGAAGCCAATGTTGCACTATCCATTGAACAGCAATGAAAGTACTAAGCCAGACTTTCATAGGGAATCAAAATTCAATTTTCAATGAATCCATTACAGAAATCAAAATGATATAAAGAAAAATAATTAACCCATTATATGCTAGACAAAACCCATCCATCAGTAAAGAAAAAGAAATCACAATTAGAAATTAGAACTAACAGATCCAAGTAAAATGGTGTTTGCAGACAATCAGGTAGAATAACAATTCATTTCATTTCATTACAGAATCCAATGTTGGCATTTCATAACAATTAGCTCTTGTATGAATCATGTCTCATTTCAGAAAATGGAAGTAAAGAGAAAAGGGAGGGAATACCTTCAGGGGTCCAACCGTAGGAGTGGCGAGACACAGATAGCATCGAATTCAGCAATGCAGAAGCAGTAGCACTGTGATAAGGAAGCATCGATTCCACGCAGAAACTCGCTTCCACCGGTAACCTATATATATTCCCCCAAATAAATAAAATGTTTGAGAAAATGCGATAGAGATAGAAAGAGGAGCGGCGTTACCTAAAAACGCGATTGGAGATTGAGGTTTGCTTTGGGAGCCGAAACGGAGATCGTGCAGGCTTCGGTCTAGCTCCAGCAGCCAGATTGGCCGCACCAGCAGCTCGGGAGACGGCGGAGCGCAGCAAACACCTGGCGGCGGACATCGTCAAGAATCAACACCAAGGGGTTTTGCCTTCCGGTTCTGGGGTTTTGCATTTTTTGTTTTGTTTTGTTACTACTTTTGCTCAGGTGCGATGGGCTTGGATTCTCTTTTCGGATTGCTGCTACATTGAACTTCCTTGGGCCTAGTTGCATTCAGTGCTTCTTCATGGGCTATTGCTTCATGCCATCCCAAAAGTTGCACCTTTCTGAAATGTGTTTTTCACGTACCAGATTTGACCATCTGAAATGTAGAAGGTGTAACCATTCCGGAATTTACATTCCGGATTGTCCAACCTAGAAGCCAAAAAAAATGCAGGAAGCAACAACCTCTTTAATGACTTCACCCATCAATAAAGTAAATTGTTTATTATAAGAAAAAATAACATTTAAAGTAAATTTTTCAATAAAATATGTATTATCCTCAGTATTATTTAAGTTCCGTAATAAAGTGAAAAAAAATATAAATGTCTCTATTATTGCTTTAAAATCAGTTGAAATTATGGAGTACTACTTTAATTTAATTTAACTCTTACAATTTCACTTGAAATCCTAGGGGAAAAATCCAATGATATTGTTATAGAAAGTAGAAAGGGCAATAGCGACTGGTGCGGTGGCGTGCGTTGAGATTGTAGTGAATGTATCTACACCTAAGTGGGTCATGCACGTACTTTCTCATATGGCATCCAGCTTCCATTTTTTGACTTCAGTGCTGATATGACTAATGTTCATCATCTATATGTACCCGAATACGCTTTTAGCAATGCTCCAAATTATACTTTATCATGTCTTGCTCTTGTTTTGAACTTTAAGACACCAGAATTTATAAGGATGGTTTGCTTGGGTTTGTGTGATTTTCCAACTAACCCCAAATTTAAATGGTTGCACCACAAGTGAAAATAGTAGTAAAATGAAATAGTCAAAAGGTAAAACAGAAAAAAGCAATTAAACTTGGATTCTAGTAGGAAAATACAAGTAACCTTCTTTTATTATATTTCCATAGTACGTAGTAAAACAAAGATACAACAAGCTTGGGGAAAGGTAAATTGGTCGTGTAAGAAAAACTGGCTGAAATAAATCGAAATCATTAGTGAATAATTGGTATTCTCAAATGGAACAATGATGTTCTAGTTCCTTGAACTCTTCTTACACTTTCTAATCTTTAGCAAGGGTATGCAAATGACTCGTGACATATCCATTCCTTGCACTTTAGAGCCATCCGAAACGGAACTCTTTGCTAATTTCTTCTTCCTTTCTTCAAACCTCAGTGAGTTTGGGAAGTACAAGCGTCCTCTGTCACCTGGTCTAATTCCAATTAGCTGCGCAAGGGATACACTGTTGTCTTGGAAGAACGACGCCGTTGACTGCTTGTTGCAACACAAGAAGGGTAATCACAAGGTAATTCAATTATTATAGGAATTACTAGTAGTAATGTTGGAAAAAAAGAGAGAATAAATTCAATGCTCCAGGAAATTATGACACTAGGCATGTATGATTATTTTTATTATTATTTTTTGAGATTAGCCTTGAATTTATTTTAAATTCTAAAAATTTGGACAATAATATCGACGACAAGAGAGCTTATTCTCATCTTTGGGAAAATGGGAAAATAAATGCCAGCTACATGTGGGTGTCACAGGATTCCTTTCCACCAATAACGGGGAAGCTCTCAAGTCTTAAGGACTAGAAATTAAGTTGTCACTAGTTTCATTTGTACACACTTGCCTTGGACAGTTGGACATTATTTATGTTCCAAAGTGATATTTATTCAATGACAATGAGTAAAAGTATTACATCAAACCAACTGTGAGAAAGGAATAAAAATAGAACACCTCAGTATCAAGGTTAGAGGATGAAAATGAAGAGAAACTGGTGGATGGCACGTGCAATTGGTAAGGTGCCACTGAAGCTGCTGGGAGGGATTCCCCAAATCTAAGTCTCATCATGTTCAAGAAGCCAAGCCCAAATGGCCAACCAATAGCCATGTCATCATTCTGAGAAGAGATGGCAGAGAAATTAGCAACACTAGATACTTTCGTCGTGTTTAAATAAGTGCAAATGAAAGGTTACATAATTTCAGTAAAAAAGATATGCATGTCAAAAAACCATCAATGCCTTAATTACAAGAATTTTCAAAGTACTAGGTGAAAATTAAATTTATGATGAATAAAATGATATCTCCTTATCTCCTCTATCGGAACATTTGAAATCATACAACAGATATTATCAGTACATAACACCTATTATGTTATATGCACTTTATTTCATCATACTGTATGATTTAAATTCCTGAACATGGATCAAGTTGATCTCAATAAAGATCATGGTTTTCACGTTCAATAAAGAATAATAAAATGGGTAGGGAATGTAAACCCAAAAACTTACAAAATGTGAAACAAAGCCTCTGTAAATATGATTTGTATGGTGTAAGTTTCTCCTAATTATGAAAAGAAAAAAAAAATGACAATTGATCTAAGAAAAGATAAGGGGGAAAGGAAGCTGTACTGAATTGGAGAAATTATAGTGATGTTTCAAGCTAACAAAAAAGTAGTGCAATACGGAAGGTACCATTGCTGCCACTTTTCGGTAAGGGTTAAGTGTCAAGAGAAACTGTCTCACTTTCTTACATTGTTGGAGTTCTACTATGATATCCTCCTCGTGGTAAAAGTATCTATTCTTCGCTATATGAATCTAGTTGATATGACAATGCAACTCTTTCCTAGCAGAAGTGGACAGTCTTAAAATTATTTTCCTATAGTCCATCATAAGCTTTTCTAATAATGATGTATATCCTTCAAAAGAATCACATACAGGGGTAAAGTCGGCAAGATATTTGTGTCTTTAGATTCCAAGGTTCAGACAACTCATTCTGATCAACTGGGTGGGTAGGTTCCATCTCAGTAAATTCTATCGCATACTAATCCAGTAATCCTTGTTTCTATACTTATTTAAAGAATCCTCACAAATCACAACTAAAGCTTCAAGTGTTTTTTTTACAACCTTACAAGGATAATTATTGGCACAACAAATTTAGTTGTTTGTTTCTTATACTTACATTGGTTTTTCTACTATCAGCATGATGCCTAACTGAGGCTAATTTTCCACTCTGAAATGATAAAAGAAAAATATCCCGGAAATAATAAGGGATATAAAGTTGGGAAAAAAAGTGATGGAGATTGAACTGTTGGCAAAATTAGCAAATGATTGGTGTTCAGCTTATGTTTATAAATGTAATATTACGATTCAGTGGTCTATATGGGCTCATTTTTCAGATATTTTCAAATATATTTTTCACTCCCGTTGTACATCTTAGACTGTTTCTTATTTTGTTCCCTCCTGCTTTTAGATTTGGCCCACTTCATGTGCAACTCACTCGGACTTATACTTATCAATATAAAATATAAAGATTAGTAACTCAAAATAAGATGGACCAGATAATTTTTTCCATTGAGACAGACATTTCGGTGAAACTGCACCTACACCATCTAATTATGACATGAACAATTTGATCTGCCTCTCTCATGGCTATAACTCTTTAGCTACTAAAATTATTAACTTCCTGATAGGGGACCGGTATTTTTTCACCCCGTTTTCGGTACTACATTAAAAAAGAGAACATGTTGATATAATTAGGACTGATGTATGGTTCAAGTTACATTCCAACAATTAAGTTAGACAACAAACTTTGATGGTTTTAATGAAACGTTAATTCATGTGACTACCGATTCCGCAACTACTAACATTATGGTTCTAACCAAAGACACTAATAGGGTCTTTACTTTATGTCAGTCTATCTGGAAAATTCAAATGCCATGCACCTTGGCAGACAGGTTATCTTTTCTTCATATCAATCCATTTGGAAAATACAAACTTTGCATTCTTGGATGACATGCAAGATTACTTTTCAGAAAACTATTCACAAAATATGTCAAATCCTAGAACCAACAACAAACTGACCAAATAGCAGGAATTAAATTCACATTTCAAAAAACCTGACAATCAAGAATTGTAATAATCTAACAAGATTGAACAAACTAAAATCTGTGCCTTAGGGACTGATTCTTATCTAATGCAGGAAATAGACTAAGCATTCACAAAGAGCAAAACCAGAGGCAGAAAAAAGGTTCAGTTTCATTCCAATTTAAACACTTAACAGCCCAAACATATTGACATCTGTGGATCAAATTGCATTAAACAGACCCCAAAAGATGTCTTGATCTTTCACTGACAAAACAGTGAACCAACTGATAAACAAGCTGAAAAGGTAGTAGATGGGGACAAGAGATGCTGAATGCCAGAAGAAAATGGAGAAAGAAGGTACAATGTGAGAAATGAGAAAACCTTTGTTCTTATTAGTGCAAAAAAATACAAGGAGAGCACAAAATTAGTACCTCTGCAAGCATGGTGTCTCTGCCCTCCCCTGAGAAGTTTATGGGAAAATGGTGATCACAGAGAAAACTGAGAGCAAAGTAAAAAAAAAAAAAATGTTTTGAGGAAACCAATGGTGAATTTACGTGTCTCCTAACTAGTATTCTTCCTTAAATATCAGACATTTAAGAATCTGGTCCCACTGGACCTGCAGAACATAACTTGAGCTAAGCTTTTTGTTTTGAGAAACTGTATGCATATAATTTGTTTGTGCAATAAGTAAAATAAAATACACAACAAAGAGAAAGAAATGTACCATGAGAGGATTTATCTAATAGAAAGAAACGAAGAAAAAAATAACACCACAAAAGGTATTAGATGAATAATATTATAATACAACCCTTTAATTTTTACCCAAAGAATTCAAATTTTGATAAGTAAAATCAAAGCAAAGAATTAATATAGCAATAAAGAATAAGAAAGATAATAATAAATTAATAACAGATAGAGCAACATATAATTGGAATAAGGCTTTAATTTAGTGCCATATTCAAAATTTCTTAGGTATAACACTTGAGAAAAAGAAAAGGACTGTAGTAGTAATTGATAAGTGATACAAGAGAAGTGAAGAGGTGTTATTCCTTTATGTGGCATTTAGCTTTTGAGTTTGGTGGAGAAGTAGACATCAAAACGGTTGGGAAGATATATCTGATCTATTATGCGATGTTTGGCTTAATTAGTAAAAGTGATGGATTTTTTAAACATTTTCTGTCGCCATTGATTGGTGAAAAAGCGCTTAAGTGGCAGCAAATTACTTCGCTGTTATAATCAGTGGTTGCTTATTGCAACACGCAAGTGAAATCTATGTTCAAGTTACACGTAACTGAATTTTGTTTACTCTGGATACTGTTTGGTACGACACAGTATAATTTTTTTCTCTTCTGAATGTAACACTATAATTTAATTTGGACTTATATTTTATTATATTTTTTCTGGTTTCAAATATAAAAGTAATATTTTTTTTTTATCTCAAATATAAAAAAATTCAATTAATTTGATCTTATTTGATATTATTATATCTAAAATATCTTTTATTTAATTGATATGTTAGTTTCAATAATTAAAATTAATGTAATTAATTATGATAACTAATTTTTTTAATTAGTGTGACATTTTTTCTTTTTCTTGTAGTATTTGAGAACAGATAGAGTGAGTAGTTTTTTTTAGGAATCAAATAAGATACAAGATTTATAATATTCACACACCTTATTCAACTAATTAAATTAGACTCCATTGGTAAAAGAAGTAATTTTTATCTTAGTTTATTTTTTATGGAATAAATTTTAGATAATTTTGTTTGGAGATCATAAAATAAATTTGTTATTTATTCATTTTATTTTTTATTTTCAAGAATTATCCATAGATATTTTTAATTGTGTAGAGTAATTTTTGTTGAACATATCAAAATTAGTTTTTGAAATATAATATTAGATTAAATAAAAATTATAATAAAAATATTTTTATTAATTTTTTATTTTTTAAAATATTCACATATAACTACCGTGGATATATGCTTAATGGGGGTACTGGGGGTAATAGGGCAAATAATGGGTGACTATTATCCATATCCGTTTGTCTTGTCTGTCTGTTGTCATTCCTAATTCTTACGACTTGTCCATTGCTATAGTCATGATTAGTGTATAGTATCGATGTTTTTTTTTATTCCAGAAATATTGTTGTGTTTTAATTTAATGATTTTTTTTAAATTGACAAAAAAAATATTATTAAAAGAAGGAAGCAAAAGTACCACAATACACATGATAAGTACACAAGATGAAATAATTATAAGAGGGAGTTATGAAATGTATATATTTTGAATCATTTAATAAGTACTTAAGTGCTTAACGCAAATGACTTTTAATGTATACAAAGTATCTACATTAAAATCAACAGCAGCGTAACTGCGTAAGTACTAGTATTGTAGCAATACCCGCCAATTGTTTAAATCAGACATACAAGGATCTTCTTGGTGTCAAACGATCAATTGTCAAGGTTGTATCAGTTGGGCAGTGGGCTAACTATTCTCACACTCATTTTTACTAACTTCACCCCCTGATCTTTTTTGTTTTTTCTTTCAAAAATACTAACAAAAACACGTTTATATAATGGTCAGTATTTGTTTTATGGTAAGATTTAAAGAAAATACCATAGAATTTACAATAATAACTCATGCACCTTACTCAACTAAATAAATTAGATTTCCTCAATTTTTGTAATGGTGAGTATACAACTTAAAATTGTTTCCGCTTAGTTAAGGAATTTCAAACACCCCCTTCACCGATAAACCTATATATCAATCATCCCTTTCACCAATTACCAATATCAGCACTTATGTTAACATGTATCAATACCATTATTAATATGAGTAAAGTGATAATTGGCTTACTTAAGTAAGTCAAAATAAGAGAAGTGAATATAATTGTATGGAATAAGTTTAACATAACATGAAATAATATAAAATAGGTGAGGTGAGAATGAAGGATTACAAAATAAGTGTAACATAACAAAACATGAAACCATACAAATTAAAAAAACAGTGAAACAATTCTGTAGATAGATACAAAATAAAGTCCATAACATAAAATCCAGGTCTTCTTCCTCCTCTTCCTTTAATATGTATGTACACCTTGTTGGAATGTCTGAATGTCCAGTCTCAATGTTTCCTGTGTGAGAGTACGATGGTGGGTGCCATAAGTGGCCATCCTCATATCAAGTAAGGTCTAAAGATTGTAAGTTATCCTTTCAACAAAACCACACATGATGCTTTTGCTTAAATAAGGCTGAAATCATCAAAATTGATGATCTTGGAGGGAGATGCTTTTGCTTCTAATTTGTATGTTCTGGTAAAAAAATTCCTCTATGTAAATATATATGTTCTAGAAAAGTTTGGTTTAAGAAACAAAATAGATACACATAAATATATGTTACATGTTCAGACATATATATTAAAAGAATCTGAAATGCCCTTTATTTAGGCAGGAAAAAAAATTGCTTCCAAGACAAACATAATATTTACTACTTTTTAATATATAATGATTTCTATAGTTTTTATTTATTTTGGGCGGTTTCTTCTTTTCTGTAATGAGCAAGAAGTTAATGAACTCTGATATATATATATATATATATATACATATATATATATTTGGTGAATATTAATGAACTCTGATATGGCCATACGCAAATTTGATTATGCCAGGGAGAACAAGTATGTGGGAGTGACGATTTTCTTCTACGTCATTCGATGGTACCATTGATGAGTTTCCAGATTAGTCTACCCAAATCATGAAATGGGTCTCCATACTCATAAATTTACCCGTCTATAATTGTCAAGTGTATATTACCATTCCAGGCTATTTTGGTAACCCTTAAGTGTCTCAGATTTTGACTACAGGAGGAGTTAGGTGTTTTAGGTTACCGGTCAATTCACATGAAACCTAACACTTTCAATTTCAACACCCTACTCTCTCTCTTTTGATCTTCTCTAATTTGAATTGAAATGGTTATTTTGTTATTTGGGTTAAATTCATTGCCAATAACATGCTCTATTCTAATTAATTAATTAATTACAAGCTGCCTACCTCAAGACTTTGGATTGCATAAAATGTACTTTTCCATCGTATTAGGGAATTTCCATACTTTTTTTAAGGAAATTTTTTGGGTAACTGTAAATTTGGTTTGTTAGAATATCTCAAAAATCAATTTTAGTCTTTAATTTTTTTAATATGTTTTTAGTTAATATATTATTTAACTGAAACATATATTTTCAGTCACTGAATGTTAAGATGAATGTGTGAATATATGGAGATGGATAAGATAAGAAATGCAGATATTCGAAGAAAGGTATTAGTGGTATCGGTATTGGACAAGATGAGAGAGTATAGATTGAGGTGGTTTGGACACGTTATGAGACGACTACTCGATGCTCCCGTGAGAACAAGAGTTTGTTACGAAGAGCTCGATACAAAGAGATGTAGAGGTCGACTGAAACTTACTTAGGGAAAGGTAGTTAAACAAGACATAATGGAATAAGATATATATTGGTAGACGGTATGTCTTATGACAGAATGTTCTAGTCATTCCCTTGTTTTAGTTCTTTTCCCCCTCTTTTCTCCCTCCTTCCTTTCACCCTTTTTTCTCTCTTTTGTTTTATTTTCACTTTTTTCTTCCCCGGCCCTCTCCCGCTCTCTTTCTGTCTCATTTAGGATTTATCATTAAGTTCATTTACCACCAATCCCAATTAATTTGGATTAAAAGTATTGTTAATGTTGATGTTTATATGTTTTCAGTAACTGATTAAATCATAAAACCATGTAACTTATAGTAAATATTCAAACTAAAATACATATTGAGTGTTTTTTTTTTTTTTATAGAAACTAAAATCAAATTTCGAGATATTTTTAGTAATAAAAAATATATTTTATCAAAACAAATTTATAAACTTAATTATTCTACAATCTACACGAGTACTACTATTACACTGTTACATTGAAAACATAACGTAGTATCACAAAACAGTACATGATTATGAATTATATGTAAATATTAAATTAACTTTAAACGATTTTTAAATTACTAATTAGTGTATTATTATAAGATTAATTTATAAATAAAGAAGATGTGTGAATATGTGAAAATGTCAATAGCTTCCCACTTCTATGTTCAAAATAATGGTGACCTCTTGACTTCAGTGGCATCAAGCCTACAGTTATATATGACTTATGCAAATAAAAAGTTTCTTTTTTTTTTTTTTTGTTAAAAAAATCGATGTGTTTTCCGCACCGTAATTCGCGGGGAAACTATTGGCCAGTTGATTTGTTTCAACATCATAAGTTCATAACTTGTGCTTTAATGTATCCTCATCTGTAAGGAAAGTTTTGTTTCTAAATTATTTTGTCAAATGGTGTCTCAGTACAGTACAATTTAGTGGCAGCCGCAGTGACTAATTAATCCGCTAGGTAGACATAGCTGTTCACATTTGTTCCTTGCTACACTAATTAAACATTCATCAATCAATAATATAGTAGTTGCACAAATTTTCCACCTACAAGTAATTTGCGTCAGCCCCCTACAAGTAAGCCACAAGATTATCTCAATTTAGTGGGACATATTATGTACTTTCTATGAATATGCTCAAATCTTGATCTTCCTTATTTGCACATAACTAGATAATAAAACACCAAATTGCAGTGTTGAGTGACCGGAGATTTGTATTTTTTTTTAACAAATTCAGCTGCTGTTAAAACTAAACTGGCAAATTTTAAAAAATTAAAAAGGGGAAATCCTTCAATGAAATGAATGAATGAACCAACTTGAACAGAGAAAGGGAGTGTACCACTCAACTTCAGTATATACAATGTTCATGGTATCTATCTGAATTTCCGGGTAGATGGAGTAGGTAAGGAAAAATGGGATTTTTGAAACTATTATCTTGTTATTTCTGTTTGTCTGTGTGCCAGCCACTTTTCTAGTCTACCCTCGTATAGTGCTGCTTTGAAAGACAAAAAAAAAAAAAAAAAAAAAAAAAAAAAAAAAAAAAAAAAAAAAAAAAAAAATAACGAACAAAAAATATATAACTTACCAAAAAGGGAACAAAAGAAAAATAAAAATGAGAGCAAGAAACAAGCTTACTTCACAATATTATACAACTTATTAGTATGTTATAATCAAAAATTACTCATGCTCTCGTAGAGGTATTTCCAGATCATGACAGAGACAACGCAATCCGGAAGCAAGACTTAATAGAAGTACTACAAAGTAAAAAATAAAATAAAAGCCCTTCATAGTTAACATATCATTTAACTTCGTGTTTTCTTGAATCTAAAGCACAATAAAAACATTAAACACCCATATTGGATACTCAAAAGTATAGTGAACTCTTCACTTTGCCAATGATCCAAGCTCATGGCTCGAAGTTCTCATGTTCATCTTCAAACTCGTGCTGGTTCTGGTTCCCGTTGTTGTTGCCACCTCTGTTGTTGTACCAGTTGTTAGTGTTCACTTCCCAAGATGAGTCACCATAGTTTGTTGGATTGTACTTCTCGGTGTCAACTTCATGAAAGTACCTTCCACCCTCCAAAAACCTTGTGTCACTCATTCCTTGCCTCTCACCATTGTACCTGTTAACAGCATTGTTGTTGTTGTAAGTATTGTACCTGTTATTGTTAGCATTGTAATTGTTGTTGTTGTTGTAGGCGTATTTGTCATTGGCAGCATCGTTGTTGTAGTACTTCTGGTTGTTGTTATGATAGGAGTTGTGATACTTGTTTTTTTTGTATCCTTCTTCTGTGTACTTTGTGTCACTTAACTCATATTGGTTACCCTCATAAGAATCCTTGTTGTTGTAACCGGTTTCGGAGAACCTTGTGTTATAGGCATCATTGTTGTAGTACTTGTTGGAGTTCTCAAACTCGGTCTTGTAGGGGTGGTAAGAAGTGGGGGTGGTGGTGGTGGAAGGGACTTGGTTATACTCATCATGATGACCATATAGGCCATAGCTGTTTTCAGTCTCGGGAATGAAAGGTGGTTGTTGCTCTGGCTTGTTCACTTCTGGTGCTTCTTTGTTGGGAAGTTCTGTCTCTTTGACACTGTTTTTGTCAAAATGGGTGACTTTGCTGAAGAACTGGCTGTCTCTTGCACTGATTTGAAGAGCAAACAAAAGGGTAGTGAGGAAAAGTAAAGAAATGTAGTTTGATGGGGGAGCCATTGGTAACAGAAGAGAGGGAAGGTGGTCTATACTGATGAGAAGTTGTGCTTCCCTAACTATCTTTATATAGAGGTTCTTAAACCTTTCTTTTCCTCTCTCCCTTCAAAATTTTCCCACTTATTAGGTGTAAATGGGACGAAGTTGAATGGTTGTGGTCCCTCAGAAAGAAACTTTAGTTGATTAACCATGTAATTGGATCCCATCCATATGGGATGGGTGTCATGAAGTAACTACTAGTAGTTGTTTTAGGTGCATTTTGAGGTGATAATATGCAGAGATGTGAATCATGGTAATTCAAACAGGCATTAAAACTATCTAATAAATATTAATTAAAATTTATTAAAAATAAAAAAAATGTAAATTTTACTACGAGTATGATTCATTCAATAATTTTATTCATATTTTTTTAATTTTTAATAAATTTTAACTAAGACATGTTAAGAATTAAATAATGTGTTAATAGCCGTCTTCAAACTAAAATGGGTCCTTCTTTTTTCCATTTTTATTTTTATTCATATTATGTAATATTGTGAGGACCGAGGACTCTGCTTGTATCTTTATGGAAAGCAGCATCATCGTACGTGCAAAAGTCTAGTCATTAGTTGGATTCAAAGCTTTCTCTGAGCCTCGCCCTAAGGGAGCTTAACATTTAATTAGCATCTTTGATATTTCCTTTATTGCAAGCTAACTCTTTATTGGCTAGTAGTTGCACCATAGATTATGACGCAACCATTGCATTCATAGGTGGTAGTTTTCATTCCGTTGGATTCCAGCCTAAAGAAGGTTCTATGTTTGATTTACATTCATATCTAGAGCGGTCCATAATCACACTAAAGTGGTATTGATGGTGCTATCAATTGTCAAAAAATGATGCAATCAAACTCTATACACTCGAATAAAGATTTCGGTTCTAAATCATTGTATTTTAGTAATATTTTGTACAAATATGAATTTGGATCGCCCATATAAAACTAGAAGTATACTTTAGAAGTATCAATCGTTAGAATTGTGATAAAAGATTATGTAATGGATTATAAAATTATTAAAATGTAATCTTTTCATATTTTTAATCAGTAGTTATATAATTTATGTTTATCCATCTAAAATATATCTCATTCTTAAAGACACAACTTACTATTACGTGTAGATATTTATTCTTTGAGGCCCTCCTCTCCAAGTCGTATTAAAATAAAATAAATGTTATGATTAAATAAATGGTTGAGCGTGGTAGACCTGACATATTGATTAACGCTAAATAGACGCCAAAATTAGCTTTCACATTTTAGTATTTTTGGACGCATGGTCATCATATATCATATATAACTCCATCGATCATGGTATTCCCACGGAAAAAAAATACGGTGATTGATTACGATATAGTCCAAAAATAAAACTCAGTTATAAAATTAAAGAAAGACTTATATAACGGGGCACATGATATTGATAATGTTCTAAAAAAGTTGAAGATTGGAAGAAGATAAGGGGACAAAGGAAGAATGAAAACAAGGAGACAAGGAAAGGCCTAGCCGAGTAATTATGCGTGGATTGAGGAGTTGGTGGGACACGAAAACAATGGCATTTGGTGCACACAGCATGTGCCTTCCATGCTTTGTCTACGCTGAGAAGTGAGATTGAGAGTGACGATCCTCGAGCAAGGGCTTCTTATTCAATCTTGCTTTGTGAAAGTGCATACTCAGTCAGTGTCGGGTCTGTAACTGAATTAGACTTATATCTCTTTTGGTTTCGCAATTTTAAATTTGAGTAAATTACTAAGACACTCTCCAATGTTTCAGACTACTACTGTACTACACTTCAAAATTTGACAAATGCTAAGACTACTAATTAAGGAATCAAAAGTAAGAATAGTTCTTGGTAGAAAATATTATTAATATATACATCCTCACATTCTCATTAGGATATTAATCTGTAAAACTCTTAAAATTAATATTTCGCTTAATATCAGGAATGAAGACTCTTTTGATAAATGAAATAAAGGTGAAATTCACTTTTAAGGATGTTATTATTACTCCAAACTGTGACAAAACAAAATGTGTTCCTTAACCTAAATAAGCATACTTTTGCATTATACTACTCCGGATCATTATGCAAATCCAAGTTCATGGTGTTGGTAAGATACAGGAGTAACAGGACACTTTGTGACTGTGTCAGGTGTAAGGTGTGGTGTCGTAGAATTTAGCCTTTTTATTTTTTATTTTTTTATGAATCTCGTTTTTGGTTAGGTTTGTTGATTTACTAATCTGCTCTTGTACATTTTAAGGGTGCAATTGTTGTCATACATACCAACTACTTTGGGGTCACTCATGAAATTATTAGGGATGGTGATGTTACTAAATTTTCTTGATGTAGGTACATGTAATGAAGGAGTGGGCAAGGTGGAATCTACATGTAACTGAATTGGTTGCATTAAGCACAAACAAGGAAAAAAAAGTCTTGAATAGGTTGCCAAGATGTTGCATGTAATTGGTGGAACTCTCAACAGACGAAAATAAAATCCAAATCATTTTTTTTTTTGTGTATGTGTGACAATTTTATTATTTTAAGATATTGCACTTGCAAACAGTTCGATAAACTATGTAAAGGCAATTAGGAGAACCAACATTAGCAGGTACAGGCGAAGAAAGAGTGGAATAAATAATCTGGCATTGAGAAATTTATGGCAAACAGGTTTCCGGGTAGCATTTGTGTCCAGATCTGAGATCTGTGCCTTCCTCTGCTCAAGATTTATTTTTTATTTAGTTATTAGATTACCCAACAAAGGGTGGAAGACGGTGCACCTACAATCATTCATGGATTTTAATTTTATAAAGGAAAAGTGTTAAAAATTAAAATTCTGTTACTGGACTAGTCTGAAAACCCCCTAAAAAAGAGTAAAATGGTTAGACCGTTAAATCCTGTACCATAATTAGAAAGAAAACTGGTTTAATTGAGGCATTGAGCAAAGTTGTTTGAAATATCTGTTTAGAAGATGATAAATATATTTCAAAGCATATTTTTTAATGTATTTTAATTGAGGTGGATAACCAGAGAGAAAAAGAAGAAGTTATGACAGTATATTTTAAACAAATAATTCTATCAAAGTGTAAAAATTAACAAAATGAGTTTTGTTATGTTCAATGAATGAAATTCTATCAAAGTTTATAAAAGAGAATAAACTAAAAAATAGTCAGTTCTGATACTATATTTTCAACATGCGGTCAAGAATACAATTTTGATTGGTATTTTTAAGAACTGCAGTTATTTGTAAATTGCATCGAACATTACCGATCAACTTATCCTTTTTGTTTTCTTGGATTATTTTTTTCTTTCTTCCGTGTTAGATGGTCCTGAAATTAATTGCGTAATTGGCGGAACAATACTTTATGGCCTTTCCAGTTTCCAGAGGAAAATAAAAAAATTGAAACAAGAGTGAAAGTTGACGAAGTGAAACACGTTCCATTATAGAAGATGATTGATCAATTAGTCCAAGAGAGAAACACGTTCCATTTCAAAGATTTTGACTTTTTCTGCCTTATTCACAGCACTTATTGACGGCAAAAAAAGGCTTCACTTGGAGCTTGTATTTGTTGCTCCATTGTGGCACAAATATGAAGGTGGTGGTTGTCATTTTCTTGTAAATAATTTGTTAAACAATTTAAGCGGTAGAGAGAAAATAAAAAATGTGTTATTCATACAACGATTTAAGCAACAACATTTCCTTTTCACCTTATTTATTACAACTTTGCTTTGTTTGTCTAATCTACACACATATTAGGCATTTTGGTTTGTTCCTGCCTAGGATCTAATCTAACACCGAGCAACAACAATCGCTAGTTGCATGTCGAATTTAATCATAATTAAGGAAGACAAGAGAAAAGGATGTGACAGAAAGAAATAAAAAAATGAAACTAAGATGAAAGGGGTGTGTGTCAATCTTGAGAGTCAAGCGGGTTCCAAAACATAAAGGACAACAACAAAAGATTGGGTATTAGAACTGGTAAAAAAGGGTTAACATTTCTGCGAAGTTTCCTGGCCATTCTTTTCCTAACATAAGCCCTTCTTTGTTGGGGTTCCCACTGCGCTTCTTCGACTCCCTCTGCGAGAATCAGTGGTGGGGGTTGGTGGAAGGGGCACTTGGATCTCCAAGAGGTTTGAGGAGGTGCGTTTCCCAATACCCTTTTGAGGAAGAGTGAGCGTAGCCATGTTTTGAGAAGCTGAGGGTTGGAAGAACAGAGGAATGGAGGGTAGTCCCAGTTGAGATAGCAGGGGATTTGGGTGGCGATGAAGAATTGAGAGTGGAGGGATGGGGTGCTTGTGGGGCTTGTTAGGATGTGGGTTAAGGCTTGCACCCTCTGTTCCCACGATGTTTCTTCCATGCCACAAACAAGGATCAGATAAGGCATTATGATTCCACAGATAAGCCGAAAATAACAGTTTAGTTCCGTTATTGTCCCCGCCCGACCTTAGCAACACACGTAAATAACGTAATATTATTCTCTAGACTAAAAAAAAAGAATATAAGTCTTTTTATTTCCTTAACGAAGCACGTAGTTGATCCACCAAAAAAATTATAAGTGCATTTTTTTTTTTTTTTTTTTTTTTTACAATGATCACACTACGATTGAAATATATGATCTCATCATGCATTCTACTCCGAGTCTCTAACTTTCCACCACTGAGCCAACCTTTGTGTTTATTTGGCATCATGATTATTTAAATTCGTGTTAATATTAGCGTTTATTTACGTGAATTTCGAACGTTGATCCAGACAAGTGCTAAGTAAAAATTCTAACTTTGCCATCATGCTCAATTAATATGATGACATGAGTTATGGTTGGGAACAAAAATAAGAGTTCATTTATCCAGAGTAATAGTTGTGTGATGAATTAAACTTGACATATTATCAATCCATCAGAGTCGGTCTAATAGTTGTGAGTTGGGATAAATATGAAAATTTAAGTTTGATTCTCTTTATCTTCATTGTAAAAAAAATTGATAAATTATATAAAATAATAATAATAATAATTAAGCATGACATAATAATAATGCTTGAAATTTATGCTTATGTGAACAACAACTAGCGCAGTGAGATAACACTCCATTTATCACTTCATTTGTTAACAAAATACTAAAAATTAAAGAACTAAAACGACCTAAATAATTTTATGGAGACTAAAAAAATATACTCAAATTATACGAACTAAAAAGATATTGAATATCTGATTCACATCTGGGACGTAATTTGCCATGTCTTAATTGAAGCTACTAATTGTAACTCTTGCATCATTTGTTGATTTGACAATATTCTTTCCCTAAATGTATTTCTAAACAGGGATTTACTACCCAGATGGATATGTACAGGCAAAATAGTTATATAAAATGCTCAGTATTCTCGGCTACTTGCAACCATACACTGATACAAGATCAAAACTACAGTAGTCTACCATCACTGAGAAACATTCTTGAAGCAGAACTGTTGGAAGAAAGTTGTCAGCAGTTTGTAGCTGTAGAAAGAAGTACGGGGACAATTTTCTGTTCCGTTAAAAAAAAAAAAAAAAAAACTTGCCTGCCAAGCAATTATGAAGAGAGCAACATCCAGGCACTCATTAATGGAAAGGTGATTAGAGCAGAAGCCTGAAAACATGTAACTTTGGTCAAAGAATGACACACATTATAAAGAACTTCTAAAATCCTCGAATTTATTCTTCTAAAAGTTTTATACTAGATAAAGTAATCTGAAAGCTTTAAGCATACCAGGAAGAAGACTAATTCATCATTTGCAATAGATGCAGTCAATTCATTTCTCTCCATCAGATCTTTGATAAAACCTTGAAGCTACACACATCACACATGTTTAAATTTTTGCAGCTGCTTAGATATTGAATTTCTTGAAAGTGGAAAGCCTTAAAATGTCAAACAAAAAAAACTCAACAGGCCTCACTTTATCCCCCAAAACAATAGAAGTTCGAAAATTTGAAATTCAGAATGCACAGTGCTGGAATAGTAGTATGAGAAACCATGTGATATCACAAAACTTCAAATAAAATATCAAATTTGTACAGAGAATGTACTTCACATTCTCATAAATGAAAAAGAACCATTTTCTTTAACAAATTTGAAATATCTATAAAATATTAAGTAAAAACTTAAATATTTCAAGCAGACCTGATGGTGATATTTTTTGGTCAATGAAGAGCATCTCTTCAACTGATCCAAAGTCTGTGAGATGAGTGAACTGACTATAGTCCTTTCGCCAAATACATATGAATGAAGTGTCCGAAGATCATCAAGAAGGACGTTGATGAACTATGGAACAAAAAATGATACAGAAAGGGAGATTAGAAATTATGACTAATGGAGTATATAACTCTGCTCACTGCTAGGAAGCTTTAGCAATTTCTCACATATATTTAAATCAGAAATGTCACACCGGATGAGTGTACTTAGACTGCAAACTGGATTAAGTATTAATTATCTTTACATTAACAAATTTGTCTGAATCACTCAAACTAGTTATTCAAAACACTTAAATTTACCTTCATGAATGTGCATCTTGTTACACTTGTTAGCCTTTGAGCCTTTAGAGTCCTCATCTTTGCACATACACACGCAAGTGGGCAAATAGAAAATAAATGAGAAGCTCAAAAAACACATGAAACATGAACAGAATGATGTAATCATGTTAAGGTTTCCAGAAATATATAAACTAGAAAATAAAATTTATATACTTTGGTAATGTGAAGAGCCTGCTCAAGATGCTGAACTTGAATCCACTGTTCATTCACAATGTCACCCATCTGGAATGGAAAAGATGAATAACATCAACTAATGCAAGGATTTATAATCTATCTCAACCAAGCCTAATTAATGTGTTGGAAAATAAATTGCATATGAAGCAAGCAAATTCATAATGGGCATTTATATAAGCTGAAATCTCTGTGAGCTACAACATATTATACTTTGCATTAGAATGGATTTATATGTATTCCTAAATTGACTTTCTTGCCACATAGATACATATGCCTTCCATTTGATGTGTCATGCCCACCAGGGCCACACTGTTAGGGTTGGATATGAAAAGCTAGAGTGGAGAACTGATAGAAATGAGAGAGAGAGAGAGAGAGAGAGAGAGAGAGAGAGAGAGAGAGAGAGAGTTTTGCAAAAAAGGGAGACTCTCCACAAGGGTTTCCCTGTACAACCAAAGGTGGTTCTGTTATTCAATTATCAGAGAATGAATCCAAGTACAGTGAGTCCCCTATTTAACTGCCCAGCCTCCTGTAACTAACCGAGTCTTTTAACTACTTAACTGAAAGCATCTAACTACATTTCTTAGTTGCCTCCTCTTCCTATGAGTGTACATCATCCAAATCCCTGCCTCATTGCATTGGGCCTTAACACCCACTAACGAGCTTGCTCCTGGTAGCTCACTAGAAAAGGTCAAATTAAAAAACTCTATTTACACTACATCATATAGTTAATTTACACACAAGCAACTGTTTTCTCTTTTGGTTACTCTTGAGCTTGACAATTCCTGCTCAAAGAATAGAGAATTAACAGTATGCAACATGAGATAGTTAAAGTATTTCAGAAAAAGTGAAAAAAGAAAGACTTCCTCTATATAATGTCTGCAGTTGCTCTCAATACTTAAGGTTCTTTCCAGGCATCCTCAGTCTACAGTTCTTGTTGTATAATGGATAAAATATAATGAATACTTACAAACTGTTGGAAAATCATTCAATTCTTTAATATGCATAAGGAATAATTCTCCAATGATCGGACCATATTAACCACTAAAACCAGAAGGTGTTAAACAAGACAAATGATATATGAAATAAAATAAAACAGAATAAACAACATAAATAATAATAAATGATAGCATAGACAATACACAAACCTTTTCAACTCTTGAGGTAAGCTCTTCCAGTCTCTCTTCAGCATCTTGAACTTTAGATTCCAAAATATGAAGATCAAAGTTGTTCCTTCTCAAGGTATGCCAAAGAAGTTGTACCTAAGCATTTCCAATCCTATTTCGCAAATCAGTTGAACTTTCAATAAAATCCAGAAAACAAAAAGCTGTAAATTATCCACTTTTACACGAAAAACCAAGAGAAGTAACAGGGGACTGGGAAGGGAACAAAGTAATATAGCTCCAGGAACCATGGTTGGGGAACAAATACCTCTTCCTCCAGAGCTGTATACTGTCTCTCAGCATGCAATGAATCAGCCTGCAAGAAGAATAACACATGGTTCTCAAATATTAAGAAGGCATGCTATCCCTCTGAATAAAGAACTAATTGCAACTTGCCTTGGTCAAGAAGGTCAAATTAAGTGAATAATGAGGTCTAGCAAAAGATCTACTATCTATGAATAAGAAAATGCACTATGTTTTTTTTCTTAATTTTTTTTTTCATTGTAGAGACTAGAGTGGAAGAAAAACCTTCATTGCAGAGAGAGTAGATTGCAGATGGTGAACTTTTTCCGACAATTCATTCATTCGCCTCTCACAATCTTCCAGGTGCGCATCCCTTTCCTTTAATCTTGTGTTACTTTCTTCAAGAACCGATTCTGCATTCAAATTATTCCACAGAATGAAACGCAAAAGAACAAAAAAAAAAAAAAAAAACTTCTCAAACATAAAATGGAAATCGATATACAAAAAAGAAGCAAATATAAGCGCACCGCACATAAGATGAAGTATTGAGAGGAGTGAGATTACCTAAGTGAGCGATTTTGAGGTTGATTTGGCTGATTTGGGAGGCGTAGTGGTAGTTTGGTTGAGTTTGAGCAGAAACAGAAAGAGAAGTGGGAAGAAGAAGAAGAACAAGAAGAAGCAGCGCCAACGCCATAGTGATGCAGCAGAAGCTTCTCTTTCTTCTCTAGTCTTCGCTCTTCCCCTTCCTATGCAAGAGAAGTGCACACTGCAGACACTACGAGAACCAAAACGAATCAAATCATTTTCTCAAGCGAAAAGATTATTATTTATTTTAATAAAAACTATTGTAAGGAAAGAAAGTTCACCCTAAAATAATAATATTATTATGGACTAATTTATAAGCTCTTGATTTTTTAGCTTTTAACTTGCAATTTATAATTTATTTTAAAAAAAACTTATAGCATAGAAATTTTCACCTAACTTATAAATTAGTCTTAAAAAACATAACATAGATATATTTTAAAAAAATAATCATCATGCTACTAGTTTTTCATCTAAGTTTTAAATGAAAGGTAAAGATGTAAAAGATATTTTCACTTTTAAAAGGAATGCAGAAAAATGTACATTGTCGAATAAAAAAAATGTCCATTAGATGAACTTTATATAAAATTTTAAAAATGATATTTAATGATTTTTTTTTGCATCACATTATTAATTAAAAAGAAATTATCCTTTTTGAATAAGTATTACTTATAAGATGATTTGTGTCTAAATGAAATAAGTTTTTTTAGGTAAATATATATACTTTTTATATTGTAAATTAGAATAAATGAATAATTAATTTGAAGAGTTATGTCTCACTCTTCCCACCGTCCTTTAACACACTCAATATTACATTTCTCTATTTTGATTTTTGAAAATACTTACATTTCATATATTACTCCTTCAAATAGTAAAACATTCTCATCTATTTTAAAATACCTCGATTTTATTTGTATATTTATGTTTAATATTCTTAACCGTCTATATCTTTTAATGCACCTTATTTTATCTACATTTAAAAAAAAATAGATTTTCATAGTTTTTTTAAAAAAATTATTAATAATTTATTTATTTAAGTATATTAAATTTTAATTATATAATTTTTTTTTACCTTGTACAATGTACAGACAAAATACTAGTTTAGATAAATAATTATGAATCATATTATTCACACGTCATAACCGAATCTTGCATTTCAGCGACTCAAGATTAATGAATACTACTCTAGTATCGATATCGATTTTCATGTCAGTCAATCACCAGAAGTAATAGTAATTTTCCTCGAAGTAACGGGACAACAAATTAAGCAAATGTATTACTTCAGGGCTAGACCAGTGAACTTTGTTGTCATGGGTCATGGCCAAAATTTTATTATTCTAAATGAGCAAGATATTACAATTTTTCATTGTCCCGTTTCTTCTGGCCTCCCCAAACAAAACTAAAATTTCTAATAAGCACTTAATCAATTGTTAGCTTCGTCTAGTGGTACAATAGAGATCAGAGAGGGCATTGGCAGGGATCAAGTTTCCATGTCCTCTCTGCATAATCTTGAATGGTCCTGTCACTGCTAAATCTCCCAGAGCCAGCAACACTAAGGATACTCATCTTGATCCACTTCTCTGGTTCAACAAATGCTTTATCGGCAGTAGCCTGTTATCATATTTAATCAAGGTTACATTTTAATTTTAAATAAAAAAACTGATGGTAATATAAATGGTTATAATACGAACGGAAGTACCTGTGCCTCAAGGTAACTCCCAAAATCAGGGCCAAGCAGATAGAAATCATTACCAATTTCCACCGTGTCACATAAGGATTCGAAGTAGTCTTTGTGACCAAAATATCCATCTCGAACCATCCTAATGGTATTTTAGTATACTTAATTTTAGTCATTGAATAATAATATATTCATGGTTAACAAAATAACAATTGAACTGTGATCAGAAATTTTATCTGCAATTGTTAATAATCCACGTGTTCTTTCAAGATGGAAGTTATTTGTTTATTTACCTTAACACGCGAGCAAATTGTAGAGGTACTTTTAAAGTAGATCCTTTTTCACGCAGTTCTGCAACTTCCTGTACTTTTGCACCAAAGAGAAACTGCAACAAGGGTAGACATTTGGAGCTGTTACGTGAGATATTAACAAAAGTTTCCAAACATGATCAAAGATAGCCTCCATTATTATATGATATTACAATTATTCATAAAGCTTGAGCATGAAATTAAATTTCCTCATGACCAATTGTAGGTAGGCAATCATGAAGCCAGGGCTGAGTTTAGTCAAGCCAACTACAAGATTCTATGCCTTCTAGGAAAAAGGATACAAAGGCATTTAAAAATCACTATCTGAGTACAGATCAGCACATCTCCCGAGCAGATTTACGGACAGAATCTTATAGATGAAAAGAACTTAGGAAATATGCCAAAGCAACTTGATTCCCAAATTTCAGAAACTTTCTCAATTTTCGTAAGAGCACATTTTGATTTTGTGTTGAGAAACAAGAAAACATCATGTATGTTATCACTCACCAAGTTATCCGATCCTATTTCTTCAATTATTTCTACCGTAGATCCATCTGCCGTAGCTAAAAGTAAACATCCATTCATCATAAATTTCATGCTCCCAGTTCCTGAAGCTTCATGTCCTGCAGTGCTACAAGATAATTATTGCTGTCAATATGTCACAAACTTGTATTGCACTTCTCAAAACTATTTTTTTTTTTAAAAAAGAAGGGAAAAAAGAAAAATATAAATTGCACAACATTGAGCAAGAATAAGGTTCTCAAGCCCACAGCCCAATGTGTCATGTGGTAATTGGTGCATGCGAATATACTAATACAAAATATTACAAAAACCTTAATTTGCTAAAAGATGAAAATTGGATAGCATAATAATACCTGTTCCATGATTGATTTTAAAAAATGATGAGACATGAAAAAACAAAAGAGGAAGCACAAGTCTAAATATTTGTTACTCAATAAACCAGGAGACAACTTTTTGTGCCATGCACAACACCACTAAGGTAAAAATACACATCAATTTGGCCAAAGCCCATCAACATAATGGGAAACAACTAGCAAACCCAAGTGGGCTCATATCCAACTCATACCCAGCACACCCCCTGCTCCACCTCCAAAATTGCTTGTGCTGTGTATCAACCACCAAACAACAGACCAGAAAAAAAAAAGTGCCGAATCAACTTCTTGTACTATGTTGTTCTGCATGTGCTCATGTTGTCCATCAATATACATCAAATGCATCCTTAGACTAAAAATCACACAGAATATGAAGATAGTATCCAGTCTTGAAACAGTGGGTGGACTATACAGGTTCTTGCTCAAACTGACGGTGATGTACTGGTTATAACTTAAATTCAACTCTATCAAAAGATGGATCTTTCACAATAGCTATTCCAGCTGTATATGACCCCCACTACCCATATCTCTTTTATTTAAAACTTTCTACTCTTTCTTGCTCATTATGAGCATGGCACATATCAAGCATGATGAGAAATGAGGCAAAGAATAATATGCTACTCATTAGTAACATCAATAAGCATTAAAAAGGCACTATAATGAACGATAAATTAGCAAACCTTAAATGTTGAGAAAGGTCAGCCCCTGGTATTACCAATTCAGCGACAGATACATTATAATCAGGGATAAAAACCTACAAAATAACAACGAAAATGGATCAACAAATGATATGCCAAAAACAAAATACAACATACTTAACACTGCCATACTGAATTGTACTATATAATGAGAAATGCTAACAAAAAGAAAGAACAAGGATGATTAAAAAAAAAAAAAACACAAATGAACAGTTGTGAGTTGAAACTTGCCAATTTCAGAAGATCTCCAATATCAGTGTCATTATTGATTTTTTCTGCCACAGCATGACAAAGTTTGATAATCTTCCTAGCAATTTCATAACCAGGAGCTGCTTTCCCACCAATTATGCAAACACGGGGTACAACTTTCCTCCTGTCATTCTTTTCCATATTCTGCAAGAAAGCAATGAATAAATACAAAATAATAGTTGATGCCTCAATATAACTCCAAGTGGAAAGTGATGATCATTACGTATGTAGGTGATCATTAGGAATTTAAACCATAACTGAGGAGGGGGGGGGTATCAGATTCTAGGATAGTTGCTAAGCTAAAAAATTGCTTGCTCAAGTGTAGAAAGAAAAAAGATCATAATAATTAGTGAAAGAAGATTTTAAATTCCAAAGGCTTAGAATGTGAGTTTGGGCCTAACTCAACCCCAAAAACTAGCTCATGGGGAGAGGGTTGCCTTCCACTTATATACTCTATCTTGGCCTTATCTCTAGAAAATGTGGGACTTGGGTTTTTCCCAACACAAAGGAACAACAACATATTTTTATTTTAATGGAAAAAGAAATTATTTTTGCTACTTGAAAATAAGATCTTTTAGCACCAAGGAACACACATTTACCTTGATACAATCATATCTATGGATTATTCCAAGTATATTAAGCAATTGTCTTTTGTATTCATGTATACGCTTCACCTGAACATCAAACATTGCATCCAAACTGACCTGCAATCAAGAAAGATATAAGAAAATATAACTTTTATGGTAGCAATGAAAAAGAGAAGAAAAGTTCAGGTAAAATTGTCACTAAAACCTTCACACCACTCATTGCTTCGATATATTCAGCAAGTCTCATTTTATTGACCTTTTTAACCTACAATATCAAAAGGGCGGAAAGACATATCAGAGCAGATCATATATAGTTTCTCCTAATCTAAAGAGATTCTACAAATAATAAATATAACTTAAAAATTACCATTTTCCATTCTTGATGGAAATCAGTATTGTCAACAAGATCTCTCAATCCTGTCAGAAGGTCGGCATTACGAATCCAAGCCTCAGTTCCTAGCCATTTTGATATAAGAGCACATAAACTGGGATTGCTCACGACAATCCACCGACGCTGACAAATATCAATTCACTGGTTTGTTAGTTGTTGCACAGTCCACACATAATCACAGATTTCTTTAATGAACAATAGCTGCAAAGTTGCAATTGCCAAGTACCACAAACAAAATTTAATCTTAAGAGACATAGGTACAAATAATTGTAAAAGCATCTTAAACTTATATGGCCAATGACAACACTTTAAGATGTAATCAAGATACACAAGTCTTCCAACAATGGTACTCACAAGGAGGTAGGAAATTTCATATAGAGAAACTAAATTTGTGTATTTCTATTGAGTATTGACAACCTTTATAATAGTCACAGACAACAATTCTATATATCTATTATCTTTATATAGAAAGATAACTCTTCCAACAGATACACCTAATTCAAGAGTAAGCCACTTAAGCCATTTGATATAACTATACATACATAGCAGGAGAACAACAGTTGCATTACATACATACTGTAATAGTAACTGATTTTCTACCTGGGTTACACCATTTGTCTTGTATTGAAATTTTTCAGGCCATAGCTCATAGAAGTCCTGCAAAGTTGAACCACTAATTTATTGCTTTATGATTTCACAATCAGCCAAGGTGATAAGCACAGTGAAGTGATTGGCATGATTAATTCATACCTTAAATGTACTCATTCTCAGTGTATCTAAATGTAATTTTGAAACACCATTCACAGTATGGGAGCCAACAATTGACAAGTTGGCCATTCGAATGCTCTGCAAATAAAATACATAATAACAAAAAATATTTATGATGTAAATATATAATTCGTTAAACAAAACATGTGGAGATTTATTTGTTTTTGGTTAGAGAAAAGGTGCTCAATAAACAATTCTGCACATCCCTGTTCAGGATCAACGGGATGACTCTCACCAAGCCTCTCTCTACTACTAGTAGATTTTTGCATCTCAGATCCAAGCTCAATATGTTTGAGCCCAGTTCTACAGCATGCTGTCAACAGTTAGTTCAGTTCCATTTTAGTTGTAACTCCTTAGAATTGTGTATATTGGCCTTACTCAATCCCAAAATCTAGCTCATAGGGTGAGGGTTGCTCCCTACTTATATGCTCTATCTTAGCCTAATTTCTAGCTGACATTGGACTTGGGTTTTCCCAATACACCCCCTCATGCCCAAAACTTTTGGGCTTGGTGCGTGGACAATATGGTGGCCTTTTAATGGATCTAGGATAGACTCTGATACCATCTTAATCTTAGAATGTGGGTTATGGATCTAACCCAACCCCACAAAATCGGCTAGTAAGGTTAGGGTTGTCCCCCATTTATATACTCTATCTTGACCTTATCTTTGGCCGATGCAGAACTTTGGTTTTTCCTAATACTCCTGAAATAGTTAGTTGCTATGTTAGTTAGGTTAATCCTTGTATAATATCATCTCTATAACCAACCATTAGATTTGACTCACTCAATACAATTTAGAAATCTTTCACTTAAATTTTCTACTCTCCGTTTCTCTGGGTTTCTCTAGAAACTAATATCTGCTAGTTGTTTTCCAAACTTTCAAATGGAATGATGCTGCCAATGAAACATTGGTGAGTTGCCCACACCTACCTGAACTATGAGGGAACCTGCTGTGGTATTGAAGCCACCACTGATCCATGGAAATACATGGTACATTGGCATCTGTTATGACTTACCATGTAACTTATTCAATTCCTAATAGCTCAAACTTTGAGTGCATATTCTTTCCTTCAGGTATTAGAGCCTCAATTCATTAAGTTTTTGTTTTAAGAATTAGTATACAACTATACATAACACTAGACATTATCCGATAGTCAAATTGCATAACTAGCAATGTTCATAGTAAGAAAAATAAGCGCATGCAAAAAGAAATTGTAGCCTACCATAATTACCAGATTAAGCATTGACAAATTGTTCTAGAGTACCTTCACAGCACCTTCTTCAACAATTGACATCCGGGACAACCGGTTGTAATCTAAACCAATCTTTTTCTTCAACTCTTCCATAAATTTAAAATTTATTTCATATAAAATCTGAAAAGGGCAATTAAAATATTTGGTAAATATAAATATATTATAATAAAAAATTAAGAAAAAAAGAAGTACTTTTATGAGAACAAAGAACAAAAAACAATTTAGATTCATCAACATTTCCTTTCTGAATTACTGAAATTTATGGTTTAACATGGAAAACTTCCTAGAAAAATAAGTGGACAATGCAATCAAATGTTCCCATGCTTTGGCCAAACATAAAAGATGAAAAAAGGATCAAACATACCTGTTTTCTGCCACTCAAATTGCTGGTGAAATGCAAATGTAAGGTAAAACACTACATAAAATACATAAAATCGAAGCATGTCTTGATGAACATACTTGTAAATGGCGAGGGAGAAGGCTGCCAAGCAGATCAACAGGGATTTTCTCTAGTCCTTCAGCTACCACCGTGTGAGTTGTAAAAGAGAAAACTTTGCATGCAATGTCCCATGCTTTATTCCAGACCAGATGTTCTTCATCAACTAATATTCGCATAATTTCAGCAATTGAAAGAGATGGATGGGTGTCATTTAGATGGAGAGCAACCTAATTATAGGAGAGGAAAAGCTTAGGTTGCAAGACAGTAGTGAGAACTCAATTATGTCACTAGTGATAATTGAATGCATACAATAAATATTAACTCATCCACTTTCACATATACTGAACAACAGATAGAAATCTGACAGGGCTGGAGAGTGGTTAGTTAGGATAGTTAGTTAGAATAGTTAGACATATGAAGTTGTAGAGATAGGGAATTCACAGGGTAGAAGAGTGGGAATTCTGTTTTGTTATCATGTGGGAAGCCGAGCATTAGCTCTGTTGTAGCAAGGAGAAACTATTTATGAAGGGGAAATCCTTTGAAAGAGAATCCTCTCCTTAGATTCTTCGTAATTCAGTAAACACTGGACACGGCCAAAGCATTCTTTCTCCGTTTTTGTTTTCTCTCTCCCTAAAAACTCAGAATAACCCATGTCTAGCCTGGATAACCTGAAAACCCCATGAATCCTAATGGAACAGAATCACTACAAAAAAAAAAAAAAAAAAAAAAAAAAAAAAAAAAAAAAAAAAAAAAAAAAAAAAAAAAAAAAAAAAAAAAAAAAAAAAAAAAAAAAAACAGTGACAGCAAGAAATGGCCATGGGATAACCCAGAACTTTTAATGGTCAGTCGAATTTCAGAACCTTCTCACCATGACAGGAACATTAAGGAGACATGTAAACTACATATCGATAGTCTAGCAACAGAGCGATTAGTAATCACCATACCAATTAACAACCAAACGTGAAAGTACAAATTAATTTACAATGAACCTTATCGGGCAACTCATCAAAGTTATTATGTGCTTCTTTAAACCTTCGGATGATGTCTTGTAGAGATGCTGAGACAAAGAAATATTGTTGTTTCAATCTCAGCTCCTTCCCCTGAAAAACAAACTCAAAGTGGTAATGTGATAAGAAGAATTGAATACTCTTCATCCTTCAAAATGAGGCAAAATGATTACAAAGCCAAAATTTATCCTATTTGTGAAAAATTCAAGTGACTAAATAAACTTCCTAATGTAATGCACTAATGTTTCTATACCAACTGTTATGCCATACAAGGCAATCAATATTGTGTGGGAGGCAACTAAAACAAACTAAAATAGAATACGAGTAATCTTAACATTGAAAGCTTGAGAAACATAACAAAGTATTGCACAACACCACACATTAACAAAGGAAAACTTTGAGAACAAAAAGCAGAATATAATTATAAAAAAAAAAAAAAAAAAAAACTCTGTTCGTTCAACAATTGGAACCAAGTTCCTTCACTAAGCTTCGCCCATAATTTTTGGCAGATAATCAATTCTATAAACAATTATGTTGAGTCAATAAAAAAACAGAGAATTTTCAACATAAAAGATCATTTTAAAACAACTGCATAAGACACAGAAAGGTCAATGTAAGATTCTACTATGTAAAGCTTTATACATGGGAGTCTCTGGTTCTTACAATCATAAACTGACCACCAAACATATGGCACTGCTAGCTTTCATTATCAACAACAGAGACAGAGTGCAAGTGCCAAGTTCTGAACAGATAATAGCAACAACTACATCATAATTTAAAAATAATAATAAAGGCATACCTGATGATTACGGTCATCAGGGTACAAAACATTACTTATAGTTTCTGCCCTTTGTCTGTTGACAACAGAATTAATGTAATCTCCCGTGTTATAGGCCTCCTACAAAAATCAATAGGAAAAAAGGGTTCAATAGCTCACCCTGAGCCCAAATAAAGAAAGAGGTATGCCAAACTAAACTGAAAATAATGAACTACAGCAGACCACTTTTCATCTGATTCTAAGCTAAGTTCACTCAGAAAAAAGTATGACATACAGAATTAATGACCTAAATTGAATAATTTATTGTAAAAGCTGCATAACCCCACTTAGTTATTTTTTACTTAAACCAATATTATTATATCATCATGCAAATAATTTAGTCCCAAATTTGAAGCAGACGTTTATTCTTAAGAAAGGAATTACCAAATTAAATTTATTACTAGGTTTAGCTGCCCATAGTCGAAGGTTGATGGTATTTCTTGTCCCGTAACCAGGTATTGGGTTGTCATAAGCCACAGCTTCTACCTGTAATTCAGGAAGAACAAGTTCCTCATCAACATTATGCACATTCCACAAGTCTAAAAGTAATGCAACACAGGTAGCAGTAGGCATAGATCTAAAATTATTTGAAATTATGTTCTTGAAAAAAGTATCGTTACAAACCAAATTAAAAATACTACTCGTACCGTCTCTCCAGGGACCCAAACTTGATGTTTTTCTCCATTCATATCAACCTCTTCAACAGTCCCATAGAACTAATCATCCAGTAAAACATAGAGATGCAATCAGTTTGTAATTTTCAGTTGAATGGTGATAAAGTGAAAGAAAGGCAATAATATGAATAGAAACCATAAAATGATTCAAAAGGCATAACAGATGGAAGCCTGGCAAACCTTCACTTCATATGTTACATGAATTCGCTCTATCTCCCAAGGGTTTCCATAGTTCAGCCAATAATCAGGTTGCTCATGTTGAAAGCCATCCACTATGATCTGACGAAACAACCCATATTCGTATCGCAGCCCATAACTGCAAAGTGAAGATCAAGTCCACAAATTCAGCTAACAGCACCGTCTTTAAATAAGAGGCATATTGTTTTCTATACAAAAAAGAGCAAAATAAGTATACTTCTGTTTGCATGCAAGGTTCCAGAATTATCAAGTAGGTTGAAACTTAAAATGAAGATAAGAATAACACTGCAAAATAAACTGATCAATAAGACGTAATCCTCTATGGTACTCAAGGTTTCAGAAGTACAATTAGTACAGAAACTGGTAAAAAGTATTGTTGACAATAAATAGAAGAACTTCCAAATTCATACAATTTTAGGATAAGACACTCAGAATGTGAACTACATTTGACAATAGCACCATAAATGCACACAACGTAAGAACTTCCAAATTCATACAGTTTTGTTGACAATAAAGTATAAATTAGGCTGTTGAGACACAATTTCATTCTTATTTGACAATAGCACCATAAATGCACACAATGTATGTAAATACTGTTGAGACTTGGAAAAGCTTTGGGGCTTCTTAACAACTAAATGTGGCCAAAAAACTAAATATTAGATGTCCAAGATTATAAGGCCAACTTCACAGCTCACAGCCTATACCTATGTTTAGATTATTCATTAAAAAAAAAAATGAAAACAGTACGGTGAAAACATTGCTGTTTCAAACCTACTAATAAAATTTACAACAAATCAGAAGGTCACCATACCCCCATGCAGGATAATCCAAAGTTGCTAAAGAATCCATTTGGCATGCTGATAGACGAGCAAGGCCACCATTTCCTAAGGCGGCATCTCCTTCCTTGTCAGGAATGTAACATACATGTATATTAAGGGGATAAAAATAACACCATTGAAGGCTCACTCTGAGATAATAAATCTAAAACAATAAACTGGAAAATAAAAAATGGTAAAATTAAATGTTAATAACACCTGCTCTGCCACAACTTCAAACTCAAATCCAAGTTGGCTTAGGGCTTCTGCATATTGATCCTGGATGCCAAGATTGATGACACTATTTGACAAGGAACGACCTGATATCCAAAAAAAACATGTGTTCTTAAGAATTGGAAACAAGAACAACCATTCATCAGATGAACGAAACAGTTCAGCATCAATTTATTTAATTGTTTGACTTTGCTATGACATAAATCTAAGAAGATTTTTTACTGCTTTAGTTTCCTTCATGCTTAAACCAGCAGAGTACTAAAATGTATGGATACTTATATCAGAACGCAACATAATATACATAAATATATAATTAAAAAATCTTATTTTTATAATATGGTATAATTGGAGAAATCCAAATGACTTATCATACAATTAATCCAAGAGAGTACTAACCTTATTGGTGAATGTCTGTTGTATTGTATTCTATGAGTTCATTTGATTACATAGAATTTCATAATTAATTAATAATTAACAAGAAAAGAAAGACTTGAAAAGGGACAGAGATTTCTGAATCACTTGAGGAAATCCTCAGTGGGATTGAGTAATAAAACATGATTGACATTCACTAATTTGAGAAAACTAAGAAAGGAAAATAAGGCAGAAAATATACAAATCAAATCCTAGTTATTAACAGCAAATATAAAGCCCCTAAAACAGGAGATACTTTCCAAGAGAAAGTTTAATATATATTTTTTTTTATCACAGATAGATGATGAAACTTATATTTGTAAAAAAATATATATAAACTAACTTGATGAATGAAATAAATAGGAATTAAAGGTTAACGTGCCAAACAAATTTTAGGACGTCACTTTAAGTACCCATAAGAAACTCAAGCGAAAGGAAGTAGAGGCGCTTAGGTTTTGTTCTCTTGACGTAAACGTGAGTATCATGCCAGCGTTCAATCAATCTGTCTCTTACACTGTGTGACAAAGCCTACAAATACCATCAAACAAAATAAATTTTTTGATGATAGCCATTAAAAATATGACAAGCAGTCAACCAAAACACTTTAATATATTATTTGATGTCCTATATGCCCTGTATAACCTTCAAGGGTGCAATCTCAAGATGTCAAACAAATAAAATTTAGTGGAATAAGCTTTAACTTTTCATATCTGAAGACTGAGTTCCTTCTACAACAAAGGTCGTTGGACAAAATGCAAGCATGAATAACAATATGCCATGTATTTTTGATTTGTAGGAATCAAACACAGTACCAAGTGGTTTACAACTCACGCACTTTGCTCAACCAACTGAGCTTTACAATATGCCATGTATAAGTATTCCTTCAAGGCTTCAACTGTTTATTCCTGATACAAAATCTCCTATAAGAATATCATAATGACACATCTATCATCAAATTACCTTGTCACCCACTCATCCTCTCAGCATTTTTCACTTAAGGAAAGGGTCCAATGGATGCTCCAAGACTGCTGGTTAAAGAGCATTTAATATATCATATTAAATACTTAATTGCTTAAAAAAGAAAGTATAAATTATCTTCTTGTTTTTTATATAATAAATGTTTTCTTTCCCAGTTAATACTGTTATTTCCATTTTTGTTTCCTTAGTGAGTGTCCTTAGGATACTGTTTGCCTTGAAGGAAACCTTACTCGTCATAAACTTCTAGTTATTAGGATTCCTAGAGAGGATTTTAATTAAGTTTCAAACATCGAGGATTACTAAACTTGAACTCAATAAGAAAAAATAGTTTTGCTAACCATTTTCTTGCCCAAAGGTAATGATTGAGGAATTAAAGGGGGGAAATTTCGTTTTTTCTAAAGAAGGGGGCAATTTTGTTTACCAAAAAAGAAAAGTATAAAACATTTTTTTATCAATAAATGTAATATTTAATGTCATTAATGTATCCCCAACATATTTCTAACTAAAACCTTTTGCTTATTTATTTATTCTTTTTTTTTAAGTGAATGATTTATTTATTTATTCAATAACCATTGTCCAGTGCTTAGAGAATTAGATAAAATAATCTAAATACTTACACTATTCACATATCAATAAATTGTTGTCATACCATTAATTCATGGTTTTAACTGAAACAGGTTCCCATAATTAATTGCGTTTCAATAAGTTATAGGCTTAGGATGTCACAAAGTTTATGCAAAAAAAAAAAAAAAAAAAAAAACACTATCTGACTCACTGTCACATTATACATCTTATCTTTGAGTTTATTCAGCTATTTTAAATACTTAAAGGGAGCCGCTCACAATGCTTGGCAATCCATGGTAGAGCTTACTTATTGGTATTTTAAGTGGTCCTATCTGACTCACCCAGAATTACTTCCCGTGGAGTGAGTGTGTGTGTCTTGTACCAAAAAAATCATATCTCATACTCTTTGCTTTGTTCGTATCTCTCTGTCATACACATTCTCTTTTCCTATACCCCTATCCAAACTTGAACCACACGCGCAAAATGCAGCAAAGCAAAATACAAAGTAGAGCATACTAAACGGAAAGTTGAAAGGCAGCGTACCTGATACGCTTCAAAATCATCAAAGCTAAAGCGTGACCTGGCCACGGTGTACTCAACATGATTCAGAATATCCTTTTGAAGTGTGAGAGGGTCGTTCTTCAGAAACCCGTCCATTAAGCTGAACATTCTCTCCGCTTTCGCGCGACGCTCCCCGACCGCTTCCGCCAGTCCAGGCCTCCGCACTACAATCCCCCGGTTCGCCGCCGATCTCGTCACCGAGACAGTGCCGTCGCCGCCATCGTCTCGGTCGACGGCGATGGCCTCCGCCAAGGCTCGCTTGATCCTCTGGAGGCTGTCGGAGTCCTCGATTTTGTTCCCATGGGAGTCGGTGACGAAGAACGTCTTGACGAAGAAGTCTCCCTCGAATTCGACGGTGGCGCGGTCGACGGTGAGGCCGAGGACCTTAAAGACCCTGGTGATGACCTGGAGGAGGCCGATCCGGTTGCGGGCTCGGATGACGAAGGCGGTGGAGTCGGCAGCGTCGGAGTTGTCGACGGCGATGGTGGAGGTGGAGGTGGAGGTGGAGGTGGATTCGCTGGTGGAAGCTCGCAGCAGGATGCTCCGGCGAGCGGCGGTGAGGGAACGGGGGATGGAGAGCGAGGAGAAGTGTGTGAGAGAAGGGAATGGAAGTGGAGTGAGGTGAGGGAACGAAATAATGGTTTGCATTTTGGTTGGGGAAGGAAGGGTTTAGAATCAGCGAAGTGGTGACATGAGAGAGTTGAGAGAGTAGTGTGTGTGTGGTATGAGTCAAATGGAAGATATGAGAAAGATAATAGCGGGAAGCGTGATGGCTTACAAGTTACAACTACCTCACCTGCTTTTAAAAGGATTTTGCCTTTCCGATTACAGGAGACAAGATGCTTATGATATGCATATGCCACTCATGCTTTCCCACTGCTAAACACGTGATCTAATTTAAAACTATATTTTTGGATATCCAATATAAATATTATAAATAGTTTTTTTTATGTATAAAAAAACTATTAGTTATTTACTTTTATTTTTTGCTTTTGTATAAATCAAAATGAAGAGGAAAATGTTTATTTCTTAAGTTTAAATTTATTTTTTATGCACTTTTTTGTTAAGTAAAAAAAGTTTTACACAATCTACTTTTATAACTTTTAAAATTGTTATTATAAAATTTTACGGTTTTATTATATATACAGAGAGAAAAATTTTATAATTTAATAATAACATAAATATTATACTGTCAATGTCATGATATTTAAATTTTATTTTATTGTATGCATTAAAACCCCCGGATAAAATAAGGTCTAAAGTTTAATTTTCATGTATAGAATATTTTTTTACACTAATAATTATATTATATATAAATTTAAAAATAATTATTATATAAAAGTCAATAACTTAAATTCAAAGAAATTAATATATTTAAAAAGAGAGATTAATAGGTATTTTTTATTTACAATCAATAGGTATATTTTGTTAGTGTAAAAGTTTTAGAAAAAAAAAATTACCCGGTACAACAAGCATTGGTAGCAAGTGGAATATCATCCACACACAAAGGAAACAAATTTTACTTTCACTGATCTTGTAGTATGTACGTTGATTCAAATGACAATAATTACTAACATCGAGTATTATAGGCTGTAAAAAAAAGATTGAGTATTATATATAAGTGCATTTAATAAAAAATATTTTCACTACCGAATTATCCATCGATATAATCGGTCGCTAATGCCATCGTTGAATCTCATTTTCTTATCAATGGGTATTATAATAATAAATCTGTTTAACTGTCAATTATAAAATTACACGTGTCTCTGCATTTTCACTTTTTTTTCTCTTGCATTTTCAAAATGGGCCACTATTTATTTCTCGTTGCTCTGCGAACAGGCCCATTGCTCTAGTTAGACTAAAAAACTCAAGTGGTCACTATTTCGGACCGATGCGTATCCATCACAAAATTCCGATAGTGAAATAAATTTTATTTTCTAGTGAAAGATGGTAAGTTAAATCTTCATTATAAAAAAAATTAACAATTAACTACTAATATGACCGATAAAAAATATATTATTAATAATTAACTAATATTTATTGATAAAAAAATATTATTTATTAATAATAGGACTTATTAGTTTAATTAATAAGAAATTTGTAACATGATATCAAGCCTAATGGTAAGGGTTTGTAGATCAAAGTAAAAAGTTTAATTAAGCTTAAATCATTTATTTGCACACACACACATATATATATATATATATATATATATATTATAAAATAGTCTTTAATTTTAATTTATACATTTTCATTTTAAGACTCAGTTATAAATAATATTAAAACATTTATATTAAGTTAATAGATTGAATTGAAATGATATCTCACAAGCTATTCAGTTCTAGTCAGGTGGAATTTAAATTCGAAAAAGTTCCCCTATCAAAATTTTGTACCGAGTATAAACTATGCTTTATGAACACTTTTAAATTTAATCCTTAATAATCTAACCTTGGAACCTAAGAGAATGAGTTAATAAACTCAAGCACTGAGCATTGCTGATTATTTTAAGGAGTAATTTTGTGCACTTACTTTAAACCGCTAAGTAAGGAACTAGGTGTAGGTCCATTAAAATACATGTGGCAGCTGATTATAAAGCTCGTCCAAAAATGCATGTATCCCGGAGGAACCACCGAAGGTTCCACACTCATCTAGATTCTTTGGCGTCCTTCTAGACAAATCCTTTTCATTCTCATTCTCTATTAATAATATTATATTCAGTGTAGTATTCAAGTTTTATAAAATATTTCCAACCATTACCTATAATCTAATCCACCAACAAAATAGTTCAGAATCTTGAACCTTCAAGGCCATCCCCAAAACCCCATTCCACAGTAAAAGAGTATGGGTGTGGACTACTATAAGATTTTGCATGTTGACAAGAATGCCACCGATGAAGAGTTGAAGAAAGCTTACAGAAAGCTTGCTATGAAATGGCACCCTGATAAGAATCCAAGCAATAAGAAAGAGGCTGAGACTAAGTTCAAACAGATATCTGAAGCCTATGAGGTTGGTTTGGCTATCTATTCCTTCCCTCACCCTATAAATTTCCTCTGTTCAATTTCTGATACAAAATTTATATATCTTCTCGTTAAACTGGGACTATGGATTTATTTTTTATGTAGTTTACATGTTTGTAGTACTCTAAATAAGATAATGTTTGTTTTTAATTCCTTAAATATAAATAATTTCTTCTGACTTATTAAAATGTGTCAAATGTTTTTTTTTTTTTCATTCAGAAAAATTGTAAATTTTTAGTCTCTCATTTATGGAAATAAAAATCATATATAACGCAATTTCATATACAAGAAATTAAAAAGCGATTGATTTATTTTTGAAGGATTGAAAGCTAACATTGTCTTGTACTAAAAATATATTTGACACTTTTTATACTTACTTGCAAAATCGCTTTCTCTAATATAGAGAATCTAAGTTAGTGCACTGGTTTGGTGCATGCAGGTTCTGAGTGATCCCCAGAAGAAAGCAATCTATGATCAGTACGGAGAAGAAGGACTTAAAGGGCAAGTGCCACCTCCAGATGCTGGTGGCCATACATTCTTCCAAACTGGGGATGGTCCAACAACGTTCAAGTTCAATCCAAGAAACGCAGATGACATTTTTGCCGAGTTTTTCGGGTTCTCGAGCCCATTTGGTGGTGGCGGTGGCGGTAATGGAATGAGGGGTGGTTCCTTCGGTGGAATATTTGGTGATGATATATTTAGTTCATTTGGAGAAGGAAGGACCATGAGTCGGCAAGGTACACGCAAGGCACCTCCCATCGAGAAGACATTGCCTTGCACCCTTGAGGAGCTCTATAAGGGCACTACCAAAAAGATGAAGATCTCTAGGGAAATTGCTGATGCCAGCGGGTAAGTCCTCTTCTTTGTTTGTCTTGCCTGCCATTTCAATATTATACTATAAGCTAAATTTCATTAATTATGTTGGTAGATTCTGTTAGAGTTTTAACGAAAACAAAAATATGTTTTTACACCCGAACGAGTTATTTGACACCTAGAAAGATTAAGAGAAATTAGAGTTATTTTGATGGAGTGTTTAAAATAAGTGACTGTTGAAATATCATCACTCAAGTTTTAATACGTTCATGACTTGTTGCTCTAAACCCAAAAGCACCTCGTAATATTTAGTTAGAACTATTACATTGATCCATGCACTCACAGTACCTAAATGACTTGGTATATGTCAAATACATTCATATAATTCAAGGCTATGGCTGTTGTATATTAATAAGTTGATATAGAATTTGATGTAGATATAGAATTTCCTTCAAAAAATAGTTGATATAGAAACGAAAAAATTGACCCATCTCTAGTCGGATTGATTGTTTTAATACATCATGAATAGTTTATCTATTGGATTTCTTTTCTTGTTTGCAGGAAAACTTTGCCGGTGGAGGAAATCTTAACCATTGAAATCAAACGTGGGTGGAAAAGGGGGACAAAGATCACGTTCCCTGAGAAAGGAAACGAGCAGCCAAATGTTATTGCTTCGGATCTTGTGTTTGTTATTGACGAGAAACCTCACCCTGTGTTTACCAGAGATGGTAATGATTTGGTTGTGACACAAAAGGTGTCACTTGCGGAAGCTCTAACGGGCTACACTGTACATCTTACAACACTTGATGGCAGGGTTCTCAACATTCCCGTAAACAATGTGATTCATCCAACCTATGAAGAGATGGTCCCCAGAGAAGGTATGCCAATTCCAAAAGACCCTTCAAAAAGGGGTAATCTTAGGATCAAATTCAACATCAAATTCCCAACAAAGTTGACGTCAGAGCAGAAAGACGGAATTAAGAAACTTCTGCCGTATTGAACTGTATCTTGTGTGTATAGGCTCTTCCAATTTGCTCTAATTCTTCTCTTTTTCCTCTTTAAATTTAGGTAGCTTTAGTTTGTGTAGTTTGCGTGTAATGGGCCAAGAGTTGGAGAGGTAATGGTATGCCATTTTGAAAAACGGTTGATATTGATGGGATACTTAAAATTGTGATAGCATGTGTTGATACTTAAACTCTGGACGTAATAGCGATGTGATTCTGAAAATGGGTTGACTACATAATACGCGAAATGTGACGTTAATTTTTTGTCACAGCAAACTACTATGACAGGATTAAAATTACATGTTCCAATTAGTTATTCCCAAAAAATATATTTCTTCCAAGTTTTCTATAAACATAATCTCTTTCTCGTCAAGCGGTATACTTTTTTAAACTAAACATTTACAAGGAAAACACCATTTTGTAATTGAATGAGTTAATAAATGTGGCAAAGTAAAAGGCAACTAAGGCTAACGAACAATTTGAACTCCCAGCCTGTAAAATTAAAGGAGCAACTGTCCATGCTTGTATAGCTGTCACGGGATGAGCAGAAGAACATTCTCCATACAGATAATCTGATAGGTAGGTTCATCTGCGATCAAGGAAAAATAGTAGTGGAGCAGAAGAATTGGTAAATTGAATAAACATGTTACAGTTGTCGAATTTGGATTAAGATGATTGAAGTGAATGTAAAATGAGAGGAGCATTGAAAAAGTAAAGTGACAATACCATCCCTGTCGTCGACATCATTATAATCATCTTCATCGTCATCAAAATCTATATTCTGCAAGATCTTAATTGAGTTAGTTAGGCACTTAAATTTTTAGCTTTTCTTTAAACAGGGTAACGAAAAAACAAAGCTTGGCAACAGTATGCTTCATAACATAAAACGAAACATACAACCGTAACAAGAAAGAGGGAAAACAGTAAAATAACTCTTCAAACTACTGACATCAAACACTAACTGCTAACAAATTCATGAATTGACAGGGCATTCCCTTGTGCCACCTCCATCATGTCAAATTAACTAATTAAGCAACTTCAAAAAATCCAATTTACTAACAATTTCATTGAATGCTGAAAAAGGTTAATACCACCACCTGCTGTCAAAGGAAGAAATGCAATATGTGTGTGCAACAATTAAGCAAATGCGACGTTCAATATAGAATTTATTTCTATAATTTAAAAGAAACTAACAAATCTCAGAGCAAGAACAAGATAGACCAAACATCACAATTCTTGTCATCTAATTGTCTTTTCCTTCCCAAGTCTTATAATTTTCTATTGTATACTTTTCAACTGGGGGAAGAGCATATCGTGTGTAACTTTAGAACAGATGCTAAGTTTGACATGGAATCCACTTAAAATTTCAAAGAAACCTAACAAAGCAAAAGATAGACTAAATCCTTGATGTTTCTATTTTCTTTTCCAAACCTACTGTTTTATCTTTTTCAGTTTTATATTTTGTTTGGGGTCAATCATCAGTTGGATCTGCAGGATCTTGCACAATCACAAAGCCCAATTTGCCAAGGTTATTTATATTAATGAAAGACACTCAATTTCTCCTATAAAGAAAGGGGGAAGATCAAGATGATATACTGCTACAGCTAAGAAGCTTGCCTCCATTATAAAAAATTAAAGGTGTTTCCTGAATAACTATTTTAAAAATTAAAATTTAAAAGGTCATGCTCAACTCTTGACATATTTCAACAAAATGGTTTTAATTTAGACACAGTAAACTATATAAATGCAATTTTTTCATAGACAAATGCTGGAAGGTTTAGTTTTTACCTTCTTTAACTTCAATTTGAAAATTTTGCTGGGTAAGTTTTTGAGAATAAAATGTATTATTATACATCATAGAGATGAGAGAGAACCATCTCGAGTCCTAGAAAGGCAAAATTAACACCAAGTAGAAGTTATAGTGGAACCTGATTATAATCATCATCACTAATATCTTCTTCATCCTCCTCTTGTGCATTTTCATCCTCATCTCCATCTTCTCCATCTTTCTTTTCATTTTCATCATTTTCCTCTTTGCCCTGCATGTGAAAGAATCATCAACATAGAATTTCATTGGAGAAGTAAAAGTTGCCCTACAGTAGAATGTGAAAAGAAATACAATATTCATTTGGACCAAATGCAATCGTACTCCCAAAACTAATTATCAAGTGCTCAACATTCCTTGAAGTTTGCAAATGGAGAGTTGCAGCGATGGTAGTTGTGTTGATGGTGGTAGTAACAATGCAATGATACTGGGTGTAGTAGTGATAACAAAATTGACAACAACAGTGGTGGAGGCAATACTAATGGGATTAGCACTGGTGGTGACAACAATAATGGCATTGGTGTAGTGGCAAAGGTTGTGGCAGTGTTCGCAATGATGGTGGCAATAAATAGTGGTGATGGTGAAAACAGCATTGTAGGTTGTTGAAGTATCAATCTGAGGTTCTAGTAACTTATTACACCTTATTATATGTGTGGGTTAAAGACTGCCTCTTATTTATTTTGGCTTCTTTCAATTACAAATCTTAGGATCTAGATTAAGAATTGAGAATATCTTCAGCTAGTTATAGCTCAATTCCTTGAAAATGTTATTAAGAATTAAAATACTAATTTTAAAAGATATACTAAGCCTGAAATTAAAAATTATAGTTTCAATTTCCATTCCATGTGCCACAAAGAACCTTAAAGTGTACAGAAAGTCCTACATATGTTGTGGTGGTCACAACTGCATTTAGTAATTTAAATCAAATTAAATTGTAATTAATAAATATGTTCCAAAATGAAATGAATGGAAGTGTTAGTGTCTTGTTATCACACACACATAGAGGAAAAAGTTTTAAAGACAGGTACTCTACCTGGTTTGTTTTCTCTTGTTGTTCAAAGAAATCAAGTTTCTTCATCTCTGTCACACAAACCTCTTAATCAGTCTAAAGACAAATCTAAGGCTGATCATCATTATTATAAGTAAACAATGATCCACTTTGTAGACATGGATAATATACCAAGTTCAACAAAATGTTTCAATCAAATAAAAAATAGTTTCAGCATTAGAAGCTATCAAGCATTTATACAATAATATTACAATCTAGAATAGAGAGGACGAGCTCTGACACAACGATAAAGTTGTCTTGGTGACTTGTTGGTCATGGGTTTGAATTCGAATTTGAAACGTATTCTGAGTTGAAGAACCTTTAAATAGCTTGAGTTGGATCAGAAAATTTATATTGAATTTCACTTCTAACTTAATTCTATAATAAAAATATCTTAATATAAATCACGTCACCTCAAAATCAATTTTGTCAAGATTCATCCAAACACGTACTAAGCTTATTTTGTGCTAATCTCAAAATGTACTCACAATAGAAATTTAACCAATGCTAACACCACATAAAAGGAGAAAGTTCATATGAAATGATTAAACCTGACTCTGGGTTCCATCGAAACTTTTTTTTTCTCGACGCACGCTTAGATGCACCTGAAAACAACAAATTAGGCTTAAATAATGTGTTAACGGGAACCTCAAACCCATAATTTTTTTTATTTAAAAAATATGAAACATAATACCTTGAACTAACTCCTGAGGAAAATCTTTGAACATTAAAACTTGTTCGAGAGTGTCACGAGTAAAATCGTTCTTCTTCCTGCCTAAGAATTTAGCAATGTGCATACTTTGCCTCTTCTTAGAGGTTTTGTCCTCAAGAAAATAAGGAGAGGATTCCCAATAATTTAGAAGGTTATTATTCCAAGCAAGCAACTTTTTTGTATCATTATGAATATCATCAATGTTAACATCAGGCAAAGTAACAGCCTCAGGAAAAAGATCAAATGGAAGTTGAGAGGCAAATGGAGTAAATCCACCTCCTCGTCCCCGTCATCTCAGCCTTTTTGGAAAACGTTTGGGTCTTTGGAGGTTTTGGGCTTAAACCCCTTCTACCAGCAAAATAAAATATAGTAATTTAATATTGGCTATTTGGCTTCATTACCCCGTAGAACACATCTCTATCTAAAATCATTATTACGTCTATACCCTTCTGCCTTTTTTTTTAATATAGTATTTATATTAAGTGGTCAGAAAAAAGAAATCTCAAAGTAATTCGTAGAGTACAATAATTATTATTACTTTCAATTCAGAATTTTTGTCGAAGAACTCGAATAATACACAAAGGGGGTGTTTTCTGCCAAATATAATTTATTTTATATCCAGTAAACAATCAAATTTAAACCTGGATCACTGATTAAGAAACTCGAGATTCTAATACAATTAATTCCTAATTGGAGTAAACTCTGATATACCAATAATATGATTATAAAAAAAAATCTTTATTGTAAATCTTTCTCATACGATCTTTTCAGCTCGTGCATCGCATGGAGATATATTATAAAAATAAATTTGAATAATTCAACAATTTAAATTGTTATAAAATATGAATAAGTCCTTTTTCCTCTCTTTTTTGCAGGATAAAATCCTTTTCATAAAAAATAAACAATATTTTCGTAAACTGACTTGATGTATAATGATCAAAAGTTAAAAAAAAAAAAAAAAACAAACGTTGTTACACACTAAATTTCTTATCTTGAAATTTTGCAGAGTTTCAGATTTAGAGTTGTTGATCAGAAAAGGTTGAGGGTGAAGAAAGAGAGTAGTGAAAAGCAAGTTTGGGGATGGACTACTATGGGATTTTGGAGGTTGACAGGAATGCCTCAGATGAAGAGTTGAAGAGAGCGTACAGAAAGCTTGCAATGAAATGGCACCCTGACAAGAACCCAACCAATAAGAAAGAGGCTGAGATTCAATTCAAACAGATATCTGAATCCTACGAGGTAACATCATGGTCCTTGATTTGTTGTGTTGTGTCGGTGTTAGATCCTATGTATAATTTGTCTTGGTGGGTTGTTTTCCCACTTTCAGTTGCTTTGTCCATGATGTTTATCCTTCCTTCCTTTCAGTTTAATGGATAAGCCTGGACCTTGGTTTTAGCTTCTGCCTTTGGTAGTTAAGCCTCAGTCATGGTTTGACTTATGTTGAGGAAGCTATTGGGAGGCTTGTAATCGATAGAGCCCCAATTCCAGTTCATTTCATTCTATGATAATTTTGCCTTGATTCAATTCTCTTGCCAATATGATTACTGCTTGATGTAGATGGTTGATTGATCATTCAAGTATTTTTCATATTATTATGCATCCTCTAGCTTGCAGGGGCTATTACCATAGTTTGTGATCTATGTTTGACTAGATAAATCATAATTTACAAGTTATTTAGAATAGTTTGCTGAGTCGTTTAGTTGATTGCCACTCAGATACACTGGCTTGTTCTACATTCTTCACATGATTGCTTGGTTACGAACTGCACAATTGTTGACATACTAAGTGGTTGTATCCTTATTTTTTGAGGGGCTGTGCTAACTGTGAAATCAATGTAGAATGTGACTTGGTATATATTGGTTTGGTTTCATGTAGGTTCTTAGTGATCCCCAAAAGAGAGCAATTTTTGATCGGTGTGGAGAAGGTGGCCTTAAAGGTGGAATGCAAACACCGGATGAAGGTGTGGCTTCCTTCTTCCGAACTGGGGATGGCCCAACAGCATTTAGGTTCAATCCCAGAAACGCAAACAACATTTTTGCAGAAGTGTTTGGGTGTTCAAGCCCATTTGGTGGAATGGGAAGGGGGTTTGGCTGCGGTGGCAGAGGCGGAGGCATGGGCATGGGCATGGGGGGCGGTACATGGGTGTCAAGGTCCTTTGGTGGAATGTTTGGCAATGACATGTTTAGAGAAGGCAGGCCAATGAATCAAGGTCCACGCCGCAAGGCACCTCCCATTGAAAATACATTGCTTTGCAGCCTTGAGGAGCTCTACAAGGGGAGTACCAGAAAGATGAAAATCTCTAGGGAAATAACACATGCAAGCGGGTAAGTGCTCTTTGCCTGGTTTTCCAATTTACAATAATTTGTACTTACAAACCTTCTCTTAACTAAATGTCGTGAACAGAATAAGTTCTGTTGTTGGATTCTTATATCTAAAATCTTGTTACGTTTATGTCTTATTTATCTAAGCCAAAAAAATGTGATTGCTACTTTAGATAATAGTTAGATGTCCAATTTGTTGGATTTCCTTCTTATATATTGTTTCATGGATAATCAGTTGATGCTACAAATTTTAGCAATCTGCTCATTTTTCTCCTCATCCCCTCCTTTTGCTTTGGGTCAATGAGTTTTCATGGTTGGATAAGGATTGGTTGTACATACTCATCTGCTACAATCTTGATTTGTTCACTGCATTTGTGCCATTACTCATTGTTGGCTCAGGAGTTTCTACTGATTGAACATTAATTAGGTGAGATCTAGGAATGAAAATAGGCTAAGTGAGGTCAGCCCTTGCCAAGCTTGGCTCGACCTGCTTTATAATCTTCCGACTCAAGTCTGGCCAGTTAGCATTTGTTAGCTTTGGTGTGGCCTGTTTTATTAGTCCGTATAAACTTTAAACACCTATTTCATAGTAAGTTTTAAATAGGTTGATCAGTCCATCCTTAAACAGACTAATAGGCTTATAACAGAATTCTAAAGAAGATATTTGGACAAGATATTTTGAGAAAAGGAAAATGTAAGAAAAGGAAAGTGAGTTTCATTAACCACTTGACTTGAGTGTACAGATTGGTATTTATAGACAGGGCTGTTATTAGAACAGCTGTCATAACTAACTAACTAGCTTAGTTACAACTAACTAACTAATGTAAAGCTACCCAAGACTGCAGTTGAATAACTGCAGCTCTCTTACAATACTCTAATAATAGTCTAATAGCTTACAAGTTAAATAGACGTATACTAATCAAGTCAATAAACTTACTAGTTAACAAACATACGAAAACAGATTGCATTTTATAGCCATTACAACCTCAAGTCAGAAACGAAATGCTTTAGTTGATAAAATAATGATATAATATTACATGTTAACTATTAAAATTGATATTATTTACAAACAAGTCAGTTTGTCAAGCCTGATAGGTTTTCTTAAAAGTTCACAACTTGACCTACTTAATCAGTGTAGGTGGTCAGTGTTTTTAACTTTTAATTTATCACTCAACTATGCAAATTGTGCATACCTGACTCCCTCGGCAACCTTTCTTCTGGTTATTGTGTTTACACTTGACTTTACATAGGTGACTTTTCTAGGCTGTTTGAATAATGCAATTCTTTCACATGTTATGTGTGCGTATATAAGCACAGCCACGTACATTGATATAATTTCTCTCCTCTACATTTATGTTTGCAGGAGAATTTTTCTGGTGGAGGAAATATTAAACATTGAAATCCATCCGGGCTGGAAAAAGGGAACCAAAATCACTTTCCCAGAGAAAGGAAATGAGCAGCCAAATGTCATTGCTGCAGATCTTGTGTTTATTATTGATGAGAAACCTCACAGTGTATTTACAAGAGATGGTAATGATTTGGTTGTGACACAAAAGATATCACTTAAAGAAGCTGAAGCTCTAACAGGCTACACCATCCAACTTACAACTCTAGATGGCAGGGATCTGAACATCGTCATAAACAATGTTACTGATCCTGATTATGAAGAAGTGGTCACAGGGGAAGGTATGCCTATTTCCAAAGATCCTTCAAAGAAGGGTAACCTTAGGATCAAATTCAAGATCGAAATCCCAGACATAGTTGGTGCCTGAGTGGAAAGCCAGAATTGAGAAATTTCTGGCTCCATAAGAGTGTCAACTGTTGCAGAGAATGTATCTAGTGTATAATAATAGTCTTTGGTTTTGTTCGCATTCTTCGCCTCCTTTTTCCTCTTTATTTAGATGAATTTGACTTGTTTAGTTTGTGTATGCGTTAACAATGTCATTCAGGCAAATAACATCCGACATATTAGATCGAGGTGTAATGGCTTTTACATTACGGGTGACAAAGAGTACTTCCATTGGGTGTGGTATTAGTGTTCGTTACTTGGTTAAAGTCTTAACAGCACGTGCAAATGCCAGAACAGCTTGTAGTTAGAAGAGTATGCCGCTAATTCCTCTGTTAAGCACCTCCTAAAATGGTTGATGTATACCCACCTCGTGTGTCAATTTCAAATGGTCCAAACAATAATGTATAATAAAAATTTATTAATTAATGAGTATCTATTACAAGACGAGGTTAAAAAAATACAAAAACCAAATGAGGTTGGCTACAAAGCCCTCTGATTCAAGATTCTTAAAAATACAAGGCTCCATTTTGCATGGATAATATACACTAAATCTACTCAACCATAAACTCTTCAAGCCATGACATGACTAGGGGCTCAGGTGTTTGTAAAGCTGCAATATCAAAAATGTAATGCAGCCTTCAGGTGCAAATCCCTTCATTTAACAATTAAAAATTGATGTTCTAATCAGAAGAATCTTCAGACAAAGCCGAGTCTGAGTCTCCAACTTTTACTGCCATATTTGGGATCCCATCTGAACCCTCACTCATAACATCTGCATCTGAATCTTCCTCTTCATTCTCCTCAATGCCATTGTCATTATCATCTTCAAAAGCATCCACATCTTCATCACTCATTCCAACCAAACCCCTACTCCATCTGTTGGGGGGAACACCATTAAAACCTACCTCCCAGTTTCCTTGATCATATTCCACAGCTTGAGCATTGTCGTCATCAGACTCCACCTCTTCAGCACTGTTACTATTGTCAGCAGCCACCCTGATATGTACCGGAGTCATGGGACTCTCCTTTTCTCCTTCCCATTCCTCATCCAAGTTTCTCACCGGTTCTCTATCAATCTTGTAGCTATGACTGGCTGTCGTATGGCCAAGCAACAAATCTTCAACAGCTCTCTTGCCCATTCTCCGCTTCCTTACTGTTCGGCGACCTCGCCCAGCACCTTGTCCTTGTGTTCCTCGTGCCTGATGTTTTAATCTGTGGCTTAGATTGTCAGTGACCTTAGCAGTCTTACAACCACCATCTCGTTTAGTATTGCACACTCTTTTAACCAGCTTTTTACCCTGTCCTTGTTCATTAGTCCCTCGACCACGTTTATTGCCACTTCGTACAATTTTCTTAGGAACAGATTTATTTTTAGTGAATTCATCATGGACAAATTCGGCTGGTTCAACATCCCTATTAGATTTCATGTGAGTATATCTTGATGGAAGCTTCTGCAAAAAGCAAGTTAGATGCATTAATGATACATAAAAATATCATGAAAAATTTCCATATAAAGACCCAGACACTCAAAATATGACAAAAGGAACATATATTTAAGGGGAGCTTAACACCCAATCTGCTTCTAGTCTATCATACACCATAGCTCAGGCTCAGCTTTTTCAGATAAAAATGAAAAGTTGCAACGCAGCTTATGCGTAGCAAACCTTTCATGGTAACATCAAATCCTGTTACTTAAGACTAAAAGCACTCTACTATAAAGGAAAAATGAGACTCACTATGTATTCTCTTGCTTCTTTCTCCTCACAAGGCTCAAGTCTTTCAAGCTTTACATAGCTGATGGATGAATCAATCTCTAAAAGCCTGAGAGACAAAGCTGCAGTCGTTAGTGGAACCCATGGAAGCACAGCAACAGATTCAGGATCAGTTGAAGCCTGCACAGAACGTTCTGACATACTGCTTGATCCCAACAATTCATCTGTTGTAGAGAAGTTCAACGACAGAAAATCTCGCCGTAGTGATCTCTCAAAAAGGGTCAATATCTGCAAAATGGGTTGTTTAATTCATATATATCTGAGTAGGCATATGATGCACAGATATAGAATCTAGAACTTCAAGAATTGAAAAGGCACAAAACCTGTAAAAGTTCCTCAACAGAAGATGATTTGCTCAACTTTATGCCCCAGTGCTTCCTAACATCATCGATCCAATTTGTTTCAAATGCTTCAGATAGAACAGATACCTGTAAATCAAAATGTGAATACAATATACTCCTCAAAAGTTAAACTAACGGGAAAAAAAGAGGGCACAAAATAACAGTTTAAAATTTAATAGAAAACAATGTTCAAGAAACAATGTTCAAGGTGAAAGCAGCGTTACCATTAACTCACCTCCATACAAGCCAACAAGACCTTAAGCAATCTTGTCCGCAAGGGAAGAGAATATTCCAAAATACAATTATCTTTGGATAACTTGTCTCGACATTGAAATGCATGTTTAGAAAAATTAAATCCATTATTTGAGGGAAAAGTCTGGTGGCAGGAATTGCAATGGGAGTCTTCAACAAAATAAAGATTGAGACATATATCACAAATGTCCATCTGAGGTTTGCATCTCTTTATCCCATATTTCATTGCACATAAAACCGATGAATTATAGCATTCTTTCCACAACCACTTCTGAAAATCTTGATACCTTCTCAATGCAGCTTTCTTCTCACTCTCAGTTTTCCCAAGCTCAATTTTGAAGGATGATGAAGTTTCAGATGGATCAGCATTCAAGTCATGAAGGGTACTGCTAGGACTGTCAGATCCAGCATTGTGGTCAGGGATAGAACATGTTTCATTAGCTTCAATTTTAATAGAAACTTCACCTCTGCTTCCATTTTTGGCACAACATGCATTCCTCTTTCGAACATTTTCTTTAAAGGAATTCTCAATCTTTAGCAACATTAAGCGCAAATGAGATTCCCTGATCCCACGTGAATCCAGTGATGTCAAAAGAGCATCAAAGGCCTGCAGTGTAATAGTAGGATAAATAAAAATGAAACTTTGATAAAAAGACATACAAAAGACTTTCCATGAATAAAAGCACAAGGCAAATTTTTAAATTTCAGAGGCTATCCTTATTAATTCCATTTGCTACTGATCAGATATTGCTGTGGAAAAAAATTAAATTTAGAGGAAATATCTCTTAGGATTCTAAAAGGAGACTTGCAGTGCCCTAAGTCCTTACATGCATGTCATTAAAGCGTGCACTGGAATATAAGAAACTGTTGTAACCAAGGTACAATTTAGTTGATCAGCTTAAGGAAAAAACTGAATAAACAATTTACCTCTTCAGAATCAATAAGCCTCCACTTGCCATCATGATATTCAACAAAGATCCTGCCGGAACCAGGATCATTGCTTGAAGCAGAAGCAACAAACTGCCAATATCGGTTACGTCTGCGATCTTGGCCAAGGGGTAAAGACCTGTAGACATACATCTCCTCTGCTATGTGGGCAATATAAGATTTCAACTGTGAACGTGATCTTTTCGAATATTGTGCAGATACCTGAGTCAGAGAGATATCTGCACCAGTACCTGAGCCAAAATCTTGAATTGATGAGCACTTCTCCATAGGCATGCTCTGTGCTACAGGAGCTCCTTTTTGGTTTTCTGCATTGCTGGGTGATGCTTCATTATGAATATTGTTAATATTAATGTCAAGCATTGGGCTTTGGTTGCCCTCCATAGCTGGATAAGTGTATGGTGTTTCAACTTTATTCCCAGTAAGTGATGGAAAATCTAATTTACTAATATTATCATCTTTCAGACGAACTTTATCTATCTGTGCTTCAGCCCACATTTGTTTCTTCAGAGCATTAGCTGATTCCAGTCGATCCTACAATACTTGCTGTGTCAACTTAAAATCTAAACAAAAATAAACTTAAGAAACACATTAGACAGGAAAGAATTTCACCTCAAGAACAACACGGATTGAATTTCCTTCATTTGCCATACCAACCAACACAACAAGAGCGTTTAGACGCTCCTCTACACTAAGATCAGAATATTCTCCTTCGGTAAGCCCTAGAATCCAGGACTCTCCAGATTTGCTTTCATCAATTTCCATATTATCTTGATCAAGATTGCCAGCATTTAAATCTTCACAAGCAACAGGCTGTCTGGTGACAGAACTGAGACAATCAGCATCCTTCAAACCATTCTTAGGAAAACAAGGTAGATCTGTATCAAACTCTTTTTGAATAAGATCTACATTCTGACCCGAATTTTCTTTTCCATTTGATGAGCAAATGTTTGTGTCCTCATACTGTTCAGAATTTTGGTTTGCACTTGAAGGATTTACTAAATCATCATCTTCAGGATCCTCATCAACTTCATCACTTTCTGACTCCTCTTCTCTTTCAACATCATCAGCATCTTCACCAGCTAGAAACCCATTTTCAAATATCTGAATTTTCTTTCTTGCTTCTGAAAGAATGGAGTCAGCATCAGCAGGATTCTTTCTGAATGCATCTCGTACACAATATGTTGACGGAGCAATTCTTTCAAACAATTTAGTGTCTCTTGTCAAAGCAACAGAAATTGATGCTTCAGGTGTTTTGCTGGTCCTCAGGTCCCGAAGACCAGATTTCTGACAGGAAAAGAGACATAAGAACAAAGCTGACAGTTTCTAAAAGAGCAATTGATACAAAGATAAACAACTCACCTGAATTTTTTCTGCAAGCTCTAGTACTGTCAAACCCTTACTACCCTCCAGCGAGAGAACATGAAAAGCCGCAAATTTAACTGTTCCAGGAGTTAACCGGTGCCTTGATCTTCGAGGAGCTAACAGACCTCTCTCTTGCATTTTGGCCACAGCACTTTCAGCTGCTGAACCATTACGAAGTGTAGAAATAATATCTTTGCAACTTTTTCCCTGCAGTTACATAAATATTTTGAACCACTTAATCAGTGAAAGAAAAGTAAGACAAAAAAAAAATCCACTGTTAATTTAAAATGTGTGCAAAATCATAAATGCTCATTGCTCAATGGAAGAATTCAATATAACAAAAAGCTCATACAGATCCAGTGAACTGCGATGATAACACAAATATGTTTCAGCCGATAGGCACTAAAATATGGCAGCTTTCAGTTTGAACTGAACATTAATATACAAAATAAAGAAAAATGAACCTCGTCTTTATCAATTGCATATGACCATGTAATATTTCTTTTCTTCAGTTGTGGTCCTAATCCTGCAGACAGTGCTAACTGTCGGAAAACTTCTGGCCATGTCAATTGATTTAAGTTCTTCTGCCAATTTCGTATGTCAAAGCCCCATGCATATGCCTAAAACATAATAAAGCGAACATTTTCAGAGTCAACAGTCTCAGACCAAACTAGTATGTCTCAAAAGGAAAGATAAAATCTAAGATATATTTCAACTAACTCCTTCCACAATCTCTGGATGGCCACCTCCAGGATTAGCAGCACCATTCTGGTTCATCCCTAATCCTGTAGAAGGTGTCCTTGCAACATCTTCAATGTCTTTTATTATCACTTTGAGAAGAGCAACATGAATCTCACCCAACAATCTAGAATCCTGCAATCAAATGGTTTGAATTGAACATGCATAATGAGCAAAGGCTGCACAGAAATCCAGTTCATCTGCAGCACAAAATCAAAAGCAGAGGCCAGATTTACTCACATAGTCGTGAAATGCCTGTACAAACTCATCAAGAGTAAAAGGCCATAAATCAAGTACATCAGCAAAAGTAATCAAGAATCTCCAAACCTGAAATAGAGCAATAGACCACAGCATTTGAACTTTAAATTCATAATCCTCAATTAAAGCTTAAAAAACAAATAAAGAACAAGAATGATCTCAGTCTAACATACATGCAAGCTTAACAGAAATAACCTTCACTATAATACACAGGTAGACAAGAGCAACATTAAAATAACATTTCAAATCATGAACTGAGTCAACTGACATATAGATCGATGTCAGAAACTGTGAAAGGGTAAAGTCCCCCATCCCCCTTTTGACAGTATGGAGTACCGGAACAAGAGATAATTGGTTCAAAGCAACATTAACCTACACTCCATATAACAATGAGGGCAATAAGAACATACCATGAGAAGGTTGCCGATATTCTGTTCTGAGTCGATCCAGGGTTGGATAGCAAATGGTTTTCTCAGCTTAACACTCTTGGGTGGAAATATACACAACGAATCTACAGTACATGTATCAGTAATAAAACCCAATTATGTAACATTACAAAAAGCAACATAATGATAAATTCCTCACCCCTAAATGATTCAAGGTTTTGCAAAGTATCAAGATCAATATGAATAATAGATGAAAGCCCCTTGCTTGCAGCAGCCAACTCCATCAATTCCAGTTGTTCATCCTCGATAAGCTCCATAGATTCTTTAGCTATTCTCCGAGCATTTGCCTTCTCAAGCGCAGCTTTCCTCCTTTCTTCCTCCTTCTCTTTGCGGATCTCTTCTTTTTGCCTCCTTTTCTCAGCCTTTTTTAAGAAAGGCCACGACAAAAAGGACAGTAAGGTACATAAAAAATCCATATGTTTGAATAAATTTGCCAAAGGAAGGCTATTAAAAATAGGCTTTAAAAATCTTACTCTTAAATGTTCTTTCAACAAAAACTTTTCCCTTCGTTCCATTTCCCGTCTTTGCTCACGCCTTGATCTTTCCTCTTCTCGTTGTTTCTCACGCATCAACCTCTCTTCTTCCTTCCTTCTTTCACGATCTTGTCTTTCCATTTCTTTCCTTATTCGCTCTTCACTCTAAAAGGGAGAGGGAAAAAAGAGGGGTTAGCTAAAGAGAAGGGGATGCCGTTTAAGCTCTATACAGTGTATGGTGCCACGTTAGTAGGCAAAGTTCATTTTAATAAAACCTTTCGTCTGAGGTTATCTTGTTTCTCAAGCTCTTTTCGCATCCTCATTTCATAGGCTTCAACTTCCTTTGCAACTTTGGCTTCATCACTCTATATAAATAATGTTAAAAATATATATCAAGCTCCGCAAAAACAATGTATTAACATAGCAAAGGAAAATGGCATAAATAATACTTAGCAAAAATTAAAAATTAAATTAATACCTTTCGTTTCCTCTCCATCCTCAATACTTCATCGTTATGGGAAACTTGCCCACAAGGTAAAGCATAAGGATTGTCTTGTCCAACAATTGGGTGATCAGTAAGATGGGAGTTCATTCCAGTGCTGGTTATAATTGTGTGAGGTTCCCTTTTGGGTGCAACATCATTGTCTCGAGGAGGAGATGGATAGGGAATCACTTGCTTGTCCTGCTGTTGAGACAAAAGGCGAACACGATAAGAATGACTTTGGGGAGCATGAATTCTGGGTTGCTGTTCATTTCCAAGGGGAAAAGGAGTTCTGGTAGGACCATCCATTGGATCATGTAAATGAGGTAGGTTCAGTTGTCCATAAACATCGGATCTAATGCCAGACCGGTTTGGAAGAAAAGGGTATTCATGGAATGTCCTTGCTATTGCCTGAAATGGAGCTTGTTAAAATCAAAATATCATATGAAACAACCAAAGAGCAAGATTTGACAGTAAATATAATCCAAATATGAATCAATAAAATCATGTTTTTCTCAAACTATTTAAACTGAGGAAAGACAGTGTACAAGTATTTTTTTCGAATATAGTACATTCAATTCAAATAAATCATTGTTATTCAATATTCATGGGAATACAAAATACACCCTTGACTAGAATAAAGAATAAACAGCATATCAAATGAATACCTAAGTCGACACAAGTGTTGTCAATAGTGGATCGCGGAAAGCTAAAAATCCGCAATAGCATATAGCGGATAGCATCGGGAGCAAATAGCAGAAGCCACATAGCGGTTGAAATAGAATATATATAATAATTAAATATGTATAAAAAATTAAGGTACATGCAAATAAAAATAAGCTGGATAAACATTAACATAAATATTAACTCAAAAGTTAAATTGTTCAAGACAAAATATGTTGGAAACATAAAAAAAAAAAAGCTAAAAATATTAAAAAAGAAAGACAAAGATTAAGAGAGAAAAAAGTTTGTAACCTGTAAAAAACACAGGCGCTGCCGCGCTGGACTGAAGAAGAAGGATGGACTCTGGAGGGTTCTGAGTTTGGGAGGAAGGGTGTACAGAGAGAAGTTTAAGTAATGAAATATGATACTGTTGGGCCTATTTTAGTATAAAAAAGCCCAAGTGACTTACTCCATGTTTAAAAAGTCATGTGAGTAAAAAAATTGAGTAAAACAAAACAAATAAGCCCAAACAAATTTCATGAGATATTCATAATTATCAATAAGCCCATGTTCAAAACTAATCAGACTCTTTAAAAAATCACGTGAGCCCAAATTGTCCAAGACCCACAAGCCCAAACTTCAGTCATCTTCACAAAAACCCTAAATCTTGCCTCCTCTCTGCTCTGCCATGGCTGAAGAACTTGGACCCTCTGCAATTTTTTGGAGGGAGACGCAACATCCGCGACGCGCATGGCGGCCACGACAGGCAAAGCGGCCACGATGGTGGTTTCTGCAATGCAATGCCATCGCGATAGCGTTTTAGTGCTGCGATGCGTGCTATTTGACAACACTGGTCTACACTCTACACATCTACATTAAATCTTTTTTTTTTCCTTTTACACAAATAAAATCCAAATAAATGGTAGAGGCCAAAGTAATAATAAGCCCGATATTACAATTCAAGCTGATGGTACCAGTATGCCATTTAGAAAAAGGTGAAAGCATAAACACTAATTAGTGTAAGAAATAAAGGAATACCATTAAATATTGACATGAAGGAAAAGCATTTAAAAAAGTTACTGGTCTTGATAACTAAATCACACAATCAAGATTAAAAAAGGGTTTTCTTTTAACATGTAGCTCAATCATGGTTATTAGCGGTGCTTAACAATTGACACCAAAATGCTATAGGATAGGGTATAAATTTTAAACTTTTTATACATATATATAATTAATATCAATACTATATACATACTTAAATATATAATGCTCCAAAAAATCCCAAATTTCATGAGATATTTGTAATTATCAATAAAAATTGTAGATCTTCAGCAAAACATGCAAGTAAATAACACAAGTGAAGGAAAAGTGGCAGGAAACAGTAACAACTATAATGATAAGTAAACAGACCAACAGAGAGCAGACGTGGCCTATTCTTTTCAGAAGAGAAGGCTGCACATTGGGAGGAAGCAAGGAAGCATGTTGAGGTGCCAAGTTTACCACAGAAGGAAGATTATAGGGAGTGGTGTGGATGGCATGTTTTTAGAGGAAAGTTGTAATTGAGAGGGAACCAGAGGAGCCTTGAACTCCGATTGATGAGAGATGTGTTTGTATTGAATTTTTTTTATTTTCTGTTCAATTATACTATACAACTGTTTCCTTTTCAGAACATTCTATCATAATTTTACAGACCTAAAACACTAAGCAGTTAGAGCATAACAAAAACCAACCTTATTTGCCCTAGCATCGTGTCTTTCATATATTTTACTGTCATAGGCAAGACTTGGCCGCTTCTGCTGTTCCGTAACAGCTGCACCAAAAGAAAATAGTAGAAGTGTGAGTAGTCAAACAAGTGCACATGCAACACATCACAAACAAGTATTCATTGAGTAAACCTCACTGTAGTATCTAATATGCTTTCGTCATTTTAGTCCCTTCACTAAAACTTCACTTTGGTCCCAAAATTTGGAACACATAATTCAACTTAATCTTTGTCCATAAAAATGTAAGGTTCAATGTGAATGGTGTTTCCCAAATATAGGAACTAAAGTGAAGTTTTAGTAAAGTTAGACTCAAACAATCAGCAGACACAATATCATACTAAAATGAGAGTTTACTCATTAATCATCAGAAACTTATAAGTTATTACATAAAACTGATAAAAGTAACGCTTCTAACAATACTTTCAGGTTTAAAAATCAGTCAGAAAGAAGACAAGCAAAGCTAAAAAAGAACATTTCATCCCTGCTTCCTATGATACTCTTAAACAGAACACCCAAGAAAATAATTTACCCATTACCACTTAACAAATAAAAAACACATACATATCAAAAATAGAAACTCCATAGTTAACATCATTATCATGATACCTAAGTAGAAACATACAATGAAAAGACAATAACCAAAGCAAGCATGCAAGACAAGTTCATTTAAACAGTTGAATTGCATATCCCACAAAACCCCAATAAAATAAACACACAATCATACAGTGATAGAGTTCACTCAATTCAATCCAAGTACACAACCATCCACCAAGTCAAAGAATCAAAGACCATACCTAAGAGTGCCCCAAATGCATCCGGCGGCAACGGATCAAACTCCACTCCAAGAATAGGTCCATCTTCCCTCAAAGGCTCCCCCAACTGAGCCTCCACACAAGCAATGGCTCTAAGCTCCATTATAGTCTGTGGTGACTCATAGTACCCCCGAGGCACCACATTCCTCAACTCCGACCGGGCAAACGGGCTGGACCCCGAACCTGACCCGGATCCATATTCAACACCCACTTCAGGCCCCAACTTGGACTCTTCCACCGGAGAATCCGGCAACGCCGCGGCCTTTCGCGGCTTCTTTGACGGCAACTCCTTCTTGTCCTTCAACCGCCGGTGACAGAACCACATCTGCAACTGCCGATCCGACAACCCCAACTTCTCCGACAACTCCACCCTCATAGTCTCCGACGGGTAATTCTCAACTAAAACCCAAAAACAAAATTTAAACAAAAAAAAAGAACATTGAACAATAAAAAGCCTAGAAATTGAACAAGAAAAAAAATAAAATAAAAAAGGTTAACGATAACAAACCAGCATAAGCTTTCTCGAGCGTTTCAAGCTGAAACGGCGTCTTCATCTGACGCTTGGGCTTCCTCAGACCCTCACTCGAATTCCCAATTTTGCTGTTACTTTCATTGTTGTTGTTGTTGTTGTTCTCATTGCTGTTTTCCTCCTTCTTCACATCGTTGTTCTCTGCCTCAGCCTCCATCGATCGAGATCGAACCTCTTTCCACCTTCAAACCCTAGGAATCCACAACGAAGCCACAAAAAGAAACCCAACCACGCAGCACAGAGAAGAAAAGTGGAAAATAATAATAATTAGGGCAACCGAAAAGAATCGATTTTGGTGTTTCTTTGTTTTTATTTATTTTTGTCATCTCTTTTTTTCTCTTTGGAAATCAAAAAATTCCGTGTTAGTCAAGGAATGGAAAGGCACAGAATTATTATCCTCTCTGATGAAAAATAAAAAAATAGTTTAAATTGAAAAGATAAAAAAGAAAAGCAGCGTGTAATAAGAGATTGAAAAGAAAGAACAACGAAGATGAAGAATAAAAGAACAAATCCAAAACAAATAATAAAACAATAGTAATAAAAAGAATGATAATTGTTGGTAAACAAAAATAATAACCCAACAACAACAACAACAGTTGCTCTTCTTGACTACTATAACTCCTTTCATGATAATTTCTTTTAGTTATTAATTAGAATAACAATCTTAATCTGTTTTTCTTCTCTGTCTTTTTTTTTTTTTTTTTTGGTTTTTATCAACGAACGGTGTGAATATGTGATCGCTTGATGCTCGTGTCAAACAGGAGGGCCAGCTAAAAAACAAAACAAAACAAAACCCGAAGAAAGAAGAATGCCTTTTTTTTCTCTTTTGTTTTGTTTATATGTTTCTAAATTTTGTGTTTTTTTATTAATAACTAAAATGAAATGTTTCTCTCACTGGTGACTCTGCGTGTGGGTGCGTGTGTTTTGGATGAACTTTTTATTCCGAGGTTCTTTTCCTGTCTCGCGTTTGATTTTTCTTCGTTGAATTTTCTTTTGGTTTTGGTTTTGGTTTTGGTTTTCTTTTTATAATTAATATTATTATTTTACTTTTGAATGTAACTTGGGTCAATTGGTTAAGTGATAAGTGTATGAGGGAATTGGAGAGAGAAGAATTACTGATTACTGAATGTGTTCGTTTTTGGATTAGTTCTTTAAAAGGATGTATTTGTTTCGAAGGCTCAGTTTTGGTGATTTTGGAATTGGGATCTTCTGCGTGCTATGATCGGATCGATGATAAGGTTCGTGTTGTTGTGGGCCCCTCTATGGTTCCTGTGGCTGCCACACGCACATCATCAACTGGGCTTCTCATTGGACTTACAGTGTTCTTTGGGCCTGAAGAATGGTTTAATCTCATTTCATCATCAAGGATCAAGATTCTGCAATCATCAAACATTTCTCTCTTCCATTGACCAAAAGGAAAAACATTTTTTTCTTCTCACGGAAAAGTACACAAAAAAAATAGTTAATTTACAGTAATTACAATGTGGACCCTAAAATAGTAATTATATACGATTTTTCGGATATTTAGAGTTATTATATTATTATAAACTAATAAATTGAATATTTTCCCTTCTTGATATGCAATACAATTTGGGACCAAATTCAACATTTGATATATATTTTTTACCTTGGAATCGCACATGTTTTTGAGTTTATGATAATATCACACGCGTTGATTGGTGTGTGGACTCATTCTAAGTTCTTGAAAATTGTTGAATTAGTTATATGTGATAGAAAAGGAAGTATTCAACGTTTCAACTAATGATCAAAGGAAGAAAATGGTTCAACTTACAAAAGTTTTACAATCATTACTGTGGGTGATCGAGTCAAACGGTACAAGCTTGCAATTAGTCATGTCTCTAGACCTTCCTCGGGTAATATTGGAGAAAGGTATATAGTATCTGTGAATTTTTCCTTTGTTTTTTTTTTTAATAATATTGGTAGAAAAGAAACGACATCCCTACTTGGGGAAAGGGTATTATTATTGTTGCTTTGCAATTTGTTTCCCTTATAAAGAGGTTGATTTTTTTTTATTCCAAAAATATCCTACGGAATTATGATTCTATTATATAACAGCCTATAAAATTCACAATGAAAACATTTATTTCCATTGTGGTGCAAAATTGTTGTAATGTAGGGGATATGTACAAAACATTCAATAAAAATGTGTTTCCATATATAAAAATCAAAACGGAAATATATTTTCATAGTATAATTTGCTCGCACCTTAAGAAAAATATTTTTGTTAGGTGTTTTTTTCATGAAAAATTAATTACAAAATTAAGTTACTTTTTTTACTTAAATTAATTTTGATATAAATTATATTAATGATGACACATATTACATTTTTTTAACAATAATCAAATTAATTATTACATAATTATCTTTTTTATTTAAATTTAAATTAATGATGACATAAATTACTCTTTTTAATTATAATCAAAATAATATCATGAATTGATTTGATTACAATTAATAAAGGTAGTTCTTATTTTATAATAATTAATAATTAATTTGATTATCTTTATAAATAGTAACTTGTATTCAATTAATTTAATTTAATTTTATTAAAAGAGATCAATTGTACTAATAAAAATAGTAAATTATATCACAATCAATTTGATTAATTGAAAAAAGCTAACTTGCATTTATAATTAATAAAAAAATTGTAATAAAAATACAATTTTGTTGTGTATCAACAAAGATTACAACAATATGGTGTTTATGCTGTGTATTTTCTTTTTTAAAATGTTAAACAAAAATTTGATTTTGTTGTGTAAAGCAACAAAGATCACAACAGAATGTGTTTCTGTATTGTGTTTAAAAGGGGGTGAGGAGAAAGAAAGCACGTATAAGAAGAAGGGGGAAGAAGGAGGAATGGGAAACAGTGGTCATATTGCCACAATTTTTTAAAAAAATTTGTTAATATACCACAAGATTCAAATATATTGTGCAAATGTCACGGAGGTTAAATCGCTGTTAGTAAAAGCGAAATTTGTAGCTGATATGGCGTGTTTCCATTGGCTCTGGGGACGGTGCTGACATGACATATCTCGTTGGAAGTGTCTGTTCAAACTTTAAATTTCCACTCAACTTTAAATAATGATGTTGCACGTAATCTACTTTGGTGAGTAGCGAAGTACCTTAATTGACAGACATTTCTAACGAGATATGCCATGTCAGCACCGTCCCCCAGAGTCAATAGGAACACGTCATATCAGCCACAAATTTCACTTTTAATGACAGCGAGTTAACCTCTGTGACAATTGTACAATATATTTGAATCGTGTGACTTAAAAGTTGTGACAGTATGACCCCTGTTCGGAGTTCGGAGGAATGGAGTGTTTGAACATAGGGGTAAAATAATTTTTTTCAAGGATTTTAAAGTTTTGTAGGGATCGTGAGCAATTATGGTAGGGTCAATAGTAACACCCGGGGAAAAATAGCAGGACCCGCTGAGTGGCTCAAAGGTGAAGAAATAAAGTCCAAGTTGCCACGCATGGTGGCAGTCCATTACAAGCGATTGTGACAACATTTTTGCGGCACAAACATATACAGTACCATTCTCTTCGCCACAAAGGTACCAATAACGATAGCGATGTTGCACTCCTAAAAAACAAGGTAACATGCTATCCTTATTGAATTTTCGGAGATCTAGCTAAATTTCCGTGTAAAATATTTGATGGTTTCATTTCAATTTAATCTTTAGTTAACACGTCTCACGGAGGTTGACATTTGATGGTTCATATCCATCGTACTGCAGAATACCTATTTGATGAAATGCATGAGTAAAACAAACTCCATTATTGGAGCCAGCTACCTTGTGAGAAAATAGCGTAGGACATATTTTTAAGTATATGTAGGGGTTATGGACGCGTGCATAGGCCCCTTGATGCCATCAGGGTTTTCCACAAGATCGAAGGTTTTCAGCTTAGGCCAACACAGAAGGCTTACCTTACAATACTTGATATTCTTGTGGAGGAAAACCATGTAAAGAGGGCTATTGGTTTTTACCGTGAGATGAGAGAATTGGGTATTCCACCTAGCGTTGTTTCCCTTAATATTTTGATCAAGGCCCCGTGCAAAAACAAGGAGACTGTTGATTCTGCTTTACAAATATTTCAGGAGATGCCCAACCGTGGATGCCAGCCAGATTTATATACGTATGGTACATTGATTAATGGGCTGTGTAGACTTGGAAATATCAGTGAGGCAAATGAACTATTCAAAGAGATGGAGCAAAAAGGTTTTTAAGCTTCTGTTGTTACCTATACTAGTTTGATACATGGCTTGTGTCAGTCTTATAATTTGGATGAAGCTATAGGATTGCTTGAAGAAATGAAAAGAAATGACATTGAGCCAAATGGTTTTACTTATAGTTCTCTGATGGATGGTTTATGCAAAGGTGGTCATTCATCACAAGCAATGCAGTTATTAGAAGTGATGGACAGAAAGCACCATTTGCCTAACATGGTCACTCATAGTACTTTAATCACTGGACTGTGCAAAGGAAAGCTTCGTAAGGCTGTGGAGATTCTTGACAGGATGAGGATTCAAGGCTTGAAACCAAATGCAGGGTTGTATGGAAAAATCATAAGTGGCCTCTGTGCTGCAGGCAGTTATCAAGAAGCTGCAAACTTCATTGATGAGATGGTGCTTGGTGGTATCTCACCAAATCGAGCAAGTTGGAGCCTTCATGTTAGGATGCATAACATGGTAGTCCAGGGCCTTTGTAATAATGTTGATCCACCTCGTGCATTTCAGTTGTATCTTAGTATGCGCACTAGGTGCATCTCTGTTGAAATTGACACTTTTGATTGTTTAGTCAAATGTTTTTGCAAGAGAGGAGACCTGCACAAAGCTGCTCGGATTCTTGAAGAGATGGTATTAGATGGATGCATTCCAGATGAGGAAGTATGGAATGTAGTAATTGGTGGACTTTGGGACTGGAAAAAAGTGAGAGAAGCCACTGAGCAATCGCTGCTTGAGCTGCAGCAGAAGTTTGTCGAAGCTGAAAGTTGAAGTTTGTGGTTCCATAGATTACAGATATGCCTTGAATTGTTCTTGCGGAAAACCTTTGGCATCACATGGTCCCCTGATTTGTTTCTGTTGTAAAAGGTTGTTATTTAATTGCTAATGAAAATGTGTTATGCGCAGAAAGCTTGCTTATTAAATTATTATTGTATTTAGTCTTGGTTAACTTTATGCTGACCCCTTTAATTGCATGTTTGGTGTTTGTGCTAAGTAAATCTGTAATTTTTTCATGTATAGTTTAGACATCTTTTAAATGCAATGATTTGATCATCATGTGACTCCACCGTTAAAAAATAGAAAAAGAAGAAGAGATTCTTGGATTTCTAGGCAATTGTTGTATCTTTAGAACCCCCCTAAAGTTCAGGAACTGAATTTCAGGTTTCTAAATTCAGAGTATAGAATAACACAAGTACAGGAATTCAATTCTACTAGTCTTTTTTTTTTTTGTTTTGGGAACTTCATATAATTACTAGTTCCTGTGAATCCTGTCTAAGTTGTTGTATCATGGAATTTGAAGAAAAATATTTTTTCTTGAAAAGATGGTTTTATCTTTAGCTTTTACAATTTTGACAGCTAATCTATTGCAGATCCAAACTAACATTTTCTCCTCATTTTTTCAGTGTCTGACCATGCACATATTCGCATGGTGCAATTTATATGGCCTGACTCCTCAGGGAAATAATTTATTAGAATTTTCTTTAATGTTGGATTCACATTATGCATATATTTTTGACAAAAGGGGAATATAAGCTACTAGATAGCCACTTAATGATGAATGATGATGAGTTAACATTATTGTTAACTACGGGGTAAACTACTACATTGACTTATTGACTTATTGAATAACCACTCTTGAATATTTACAAATTCGGGCTGAATACTATCAAGTTTTTCTGGATGTATACTCTTTTAAATCTGAATTAAGCAGCGGTCCCTTGTTAATGGATATAAGACAATTAAAGAAAGACAAGTGTTTAAGGAAAGATTCAATTCGTTGAAAAGTTGCTCAAGCAATCAGCTCCCATTAAATAAAATAAAAAACTGACTTGGCGTAAAATATTGTTTGCGTGATGATAATGCTGATAAGTTCTAATGAATGGATTGACGGAGAAGTCCTTCTAGTTTAAGCCAGGTTTAAATACATTAAACAAAAGCATTGACAAATTAAATTGAATAATATACGCTTTAAATAATAAATTTCAATTGAATATATGTAAATTGTTCCAAGCACAAGAATGAATCAATCCAACTAATTTTTTTAAATCGGTGACAGTAACAAAGATTAATATAAACAGAACTGGACGATTAATCTGTTGAAAGGGGGAAGCCAATTCCATGTCTCTGTGTAGGAAATGCAACAAAGAACATGCTGCCCAAAAAGCCAATACCCACTGGCAATGCTGTGAGGATTTCCTGTGTCTCAGTTGAGGGTGCTGGAAAGAAGCAATTCACCACATTCTGATCAAACAATGCAATTGCTGCAAATACCAAAACTGACATCACTGCATGCATGAAATCTATAAACTTTAGGCGATATTTTGCGGCAAGTTGAGGTGGAAGGGTGGTTGATCCATCAATGACCCACAAGCCCCTGAGGGTGGCAAACCCATAACAGATGCTCCCCTTGTTGTCTCTGAAGCTATCAGTTAAACATAACATGAAGCATGAGGCACCACAGAGAGATACAAGTGAAGCAGTCATGGCCTTGCTGACGGAGTCACAGTTGCCAACATTTGTGAAGATTGGGGACAGAAGTTGGAAAGCAAGGACTGTGCCAGTTGGTAAAAGGTTGGCCAAATGTGCAGTGCTCTGAAATGTCTGGCTAATGGCTTTCTGAATCAGATTCCTCTCTGCTTCTGGCACCTCACTATTTCTCAGGAGTGGTAGCCTTTCTTCATTCTCCTCATTCTGAGAGTCATCACTTTCTATTTTGATGTCCATGGCTTGTAGAAGTAGAACCTTTTAGCAGCCTCTGGTGTTTTTGTTTTGGTCACCTTTGTCTTTGCAGCATAGGTTTGTTGAAAAGGTGCGTTTATATAAGGTCAGAATATTTGAGTGGAGCCAAAGAGAGGGAAAGGAAAGGAAGAGAAGGGAGGTTTGTCATTACTTGCAAGAAACACAAACTAAAAACTTGATAAAGCAGCTTTCACGAGATTCCTCAAATCAGTTAGTTAGAAGTAACTCAAAAGGTTTTGAATCCAAACGTTTGTGGAAAAAAGTAGGATAAGAGGTCTGTTTCATGGGATCTTCTTTCAGGGTGAGTGTACACTGCCCCAGTTTACACGTTAGTTACAACCTGTTAGCTCAATTCATGTTGTTAGAATAATGAATATAAAATGGACAAAATTCAGATATACTTGTCCAAGTGTTTTAAATTAAAGTTAGAGTTTCATGTCAGTAACTTATCCTGATCTTTAATGTAAATCTTTATTACTCGAGTTACTATGATAAAATATTAATTATGATTAAAGAACAACGTCAAATCACTCAAGGAATTAAAAGTTGCTATTTTAACTATACGTACACGGTACATTACAGTGACACATGGTTTGCATGTCTTTTTTCAATTATTAACGATTCGATAATAGTCGAGTTTGGGAACGTTTTGCTGAGACGAAAAAGTAGAAACTGAGTTTTTGTCTGGTATAGGTTTGCCTAGTAATGTATGGATATTGTGCAATGCGTATGCGGAGGCTCTCTTATTTTTTTTCTTTTTTTGTTGGTGATTATCTTCTGTATTCTTTTCTGCAATTTCCGTCATTTGTACTTTGGGTCTCTGTAAATTTTTTAAATAAAAAAATAGAAGTTAAATACTGTTAATAAAAAAACTAACAATATAAAAATAGTGAAAAATTAATGTAGTTTAGAAGAAAATTTTAAAATTTAATAAGTAATTTAAAAATAAATTTGTTCAATGAAATATGGACACCAAATAAAATAATTATCATTATTAATAGTTTAAGGATGATTTTAATATAACTATTGACAACAATTAAAATTTACCGTTTACTCTTAGTTTATTCTTATTATGAATAAACAGAAAAGAAGAAGAAAAACTATGAATAGATAGTATCACCGTATAGTATCTCTCTTAGAAATAGAAGAAAAAGTAAAAATAAATAGTGCATCATACTGATATTATAAAAGATTGTTACATGTTCATCTAATTATAAATTAATTATCATGATAAATTTATTGCTTTATAATAATTATTTTAATAATAATTTCTTATTAATCGATAATGTAAAATTAATTTATATTCAAAATGCATAAATTTTAAACTCAAAAGTGAACTGTTGAACAGATAGTTTAATCTTATCAGAATGAAATCTTCTGCTCTCATTTATTATTGTTTTCTCAATAGTTTCTCTCTCTCTTTTTATAATAAGTTTTTTTTTTTCCCATGTTCGACTTGATAATTGATAGTTTTTAAAGTAGAATCAAGAATGACAGTGAAAAGATAGAGATTTGACTCGTATATTGCGGGATTAAAAGTTTCTCACTATTTGAATTCTAAAACCATAGGTCCACAGGCCTAAAAGAAAAAACTCATTGGGCTCCCATGTAGGCTTATATTGCATACATACAGGCTTTGTCCAACTCCTTTTAAATCGCAAGATCCACTGTGTTAGGTTTTCCTGTTGTAGTTATAATAATAATAATAATAATAATAATAATAATAAAACTTCTTGACTTAATGGAAAATATTTTAGAGCTTTTTTAAACAATAAATTAAGAATTTTAAATTAAATTTAAAATCATTTTTTCTTCATTTAAAGTATATTTTTATATACAAGAAAAAATGCGTATAATATTTATCTCTCATATATGCTGATAATGGGGTATGTAATTTTTTTAGTACACTTTATTTTTAAATTTACATTTAAAAAATAAATAAAAACTCATAATAGTACTATTTGTGCTGATTTTAGGAGGCTTTAGTTTCTGCCAATAGTTATATAACTTTTGTCTATTGCTGACCAAAACTATATATATATATATATATATATATATATATATATATATATATAAACAACGTGTGACAATCATAAAATTAAAAATGGTATTATTTCGAGTCTTATTTTAACACAAAATTATTCCCACTTGAATCAGTTAATTTGTGTTGTAAATGCCACTATCCAATAGTAAATGATTCTTCTACGCAGCAGTTCATTGAAATAATCAGTGTTCCGTATATGTTCTAGATTCATTTGCTGAATGCTGACGTGCCATTAATAATCATGAACATTTTTAAGACCCTGAAGCTGCTTTCTTGTTGGACAGACACGAACCATATTGGGTTGGGTTATGCAACTAAATAGTTTGAGTGATTAGGAATATATCGTAAATTAAAGCATTATTATAGCGATTTGGATTTGATTTAGAGAACATCTGTCATTAATAATTTGTGGTAATGAAAATAATATAATGTAGCACTATTTTAAAACAACTTTTGTCTCCTTAAGATAAGATGACTTTCTTTGTATAGATAGATTAACTTTATATTGTTGACTCAACTACCCCAACAGCCAAGCCTTTATTCTATAGTAAAAACTCATATAGCTATTGATCGTTACAGTAAAAATAGTTTTGGTGGATGATGCAAAAATCAACTGAGGACTAATTAAAACATATTTATTTTATAATTTTATTAGTGGGATGGTGCTGAAATGCGTGTAGGTTTGATCGAAAGAAATTTTCTTTTTTCTTCGACAAACCATGAGTTGGTATGTGTATAGCAGTGACTAAAATTAAAGCTAATCCAAATATACTACTAGATATGCTGCAAGATGAATTGGGATGCATTCGAGAGCAATGTTATCCTTTACAATGTGACAATTCACAAATTCTCTACTCTCTAGGGTAACCAAAAGTCCAAAACCATCTTAAGCATTTTATATATAATCCTTATAAAAATGAGTGTATGCGTCCACAGATTGTGATCAGTCTTTTCTTTATCTCAAGTCAGTGAGGAAAAAACAATGTAGTTTTTCGAAATGAAATTTTAATATAGAAAGCTTACTTCTATTGACTTCAAGTAATCGAAGGCAATTTTAACAAGATGCAATGTGATTTTATTGCACCAAGGAAATGGAATTGAAAAGAAAGGAAAGAGCTATGTATATATACCATCTTCATAGCTACAAAGGCGTACATATGTATGAATGTATATGGTCAATGCTGGTTGCTGGAGAAATAGTAATTATAACATGTAGACATATAAGATACTAAAATTTTCGTTGACCATAAACTTTTTTAATAAGTATTTGTCGTCACACTAGTATTAAGTACTCTTAAATAGGTATTGTAGCTTCATTTGTTTTTAAATCCTAACCGACATTGTTCCTCTTATTTATTCATTTTGTATTTTCTGAGGGGGAATCTTGAGGGAATAAAAGCTCGAGGGTAAAATCTGGTCCTATTATTTATTTATATTTGGTTGCAAAACACTTTAATATACTTATTATTCGAGTTTCTTCTCCCCGTTCGCATAGAAATATTATAGTATATATCATGAGGATGCTCTCCTGCAATGGTGTGTAACTTCAGATGCTCATAAATCTCGGGAAAAAATGATATATGGGGGACTATTTTCTTTTTTTTCCGAACATTTTTTTTTAGTGTTGTAAGATGATGAAAATTGGACAATGGAATTGAAGGATCATCATCATGATTACAACCCTTAATTAATCACTACTCTAAAATTATGTCCTTAGTCTTTTTTGTCCATAAAATTATGTCTTCAAGATTGTGAGACTCCTGACCCCAAGTGGACCCTGATGAATTATTGGACTAATTGAATCAATAACAGCAGTAGCCAGTAAACACTTATTTGAAGCACAGGGACTAGCTAGCATGTAAATCACTCTGATAAAGATGTAATCAATCACTTTATAAGCCACGTCTCAACTTGAATATTTTTAATCATTAAGAGAGAGAGGGGGGCGTAGATAAAGTGATGATGGTTGCATGGACTGTAAAAAGCTAACCACTCTTTTACGCCACATAGATAACATAAATAGCTAGGCTCTTCAGCGCAAACAAGTATGTTGATAGAGCAATAGCCTATCAAAATCATGAAGGAGAAATCTTTTCCTCTCCCTAATAATTGACACCCTGAACTTTTTGTTAAATCGGTTCAGCTTTCTGTTTCTAGTACTAATTGATTTGTTTCTGACCTTTTCCCTCAATTTGAGGATTGGTGGGCAAACAAATCCACATTGATAATGCATCCATGATGATCATGTTACATTACATGATGTGCACTCCACAACACATAACATGATCTCAGTGAAAGTGAGTATTGCTTATGATGATATCAACTTCTAGCTTCTCTTTTCTACAGCAGAAAAAATAATTTTCTTTTTGTCTTTCTATATATTGAGATGTATTTTGCAGTGACAGCAATATTTACTAACAAAATGTAGTGACGAAAAGCTAAAGTTCACATGCTGTGTTTTTACACCTTTTAAGTCTAGTCAATAATAGTGGTATTGCCACTCAGTTTCTGTATGAAGGGTCTACAAGCATCACATTATATAATCCCAAGAACTTGTCCAAACGTGGGGACCCTACTACTACTAATCTTGGGCGTATTGTCAAATGGAAATGACATGAAGGAATCAATCCCATAATAACACTTTGAAGGTCTTCCATTGTCTGAGTTTCCTCTACCTATTACTTTGTCTACATTTTTTTATTATGTATTTTTCTTTTATAATCAAATAAGGAAGACCTTAAACCTTCGGCTATAGCATTAGATGAAAAGTTCCAACAAAACATGGTTTTGTACTCTAGTGCTCCGTATAGTCCAATTGCCATGCCTCTACCACCCAATTCCACTTTACCTCATTCTTCCAAGCACATGTGACTGGATCGATGGATACGATAGATAGTTGCAAAATGCAAGAAATTAACAACACATACATGCCTTGGGTATCCGTCCATCAATCACTTGTCGTCCATCTTGGGATGTTGTCTCTATTGAATTTTCTAAGTTCCCATGATAAAATTATGAGCATTGATAAAATGGTATCCAAAATAGTGAATTGGGATAGCTAGAAAAAAAGAGAAAGAGAGAGTAAAAAGATATATAAAGAGAAAAGTGATACGATAAAAAGAAAATTAAACACCTGATTAGTTTATATGTATGTGTATCAAATTGCCAATTTTGTTCTTATACGTAAAGACGACAGAGACCAAATCGAAAACATCAAACGTATCAAGACCGATTAATATTTTTTTACGTATAGAGACTAAATTAATAATTAATAATCTATTACACATGTAAGGACTAAATTATATGTTTAATTATTAAAAAATACGAGAAAAGAAGAAAATAGAATAAAAACAAAATGGAAGAGAAAAATAAGTGTAGGCTAAACATTTTCTTAAAATTATATCTCTAACTAAGTGCCTTTTAATGCCAGGTGACACTCCAAAGTCCATCGACCTATTTGGGGTAAAAGGAAAAACTATAGGGCTGCCCGTTTTATCGTTTACTGGGTGTCCCTATATGGCTATGTTTAGGCCAATGCTATGCATATTTAATGATTAAAATTTTTATTTAATTTAAGACTTCGCATTTCTTGAATGGTAATTTGGATCTATATTCTATCATGCATTTTAACTTAATTAGTTGAGATCCTAATTATATTCTGACTGTCACCTCTACTTTTCTCCCCACACATTCACTTTATTGAGATAGTATATATCTAGCACATATAGATACCCAACTTGGGATGACGGGTGAATCGGATAGCCCCAACCCGATATATCTAAGTCACAAAGCACAATCAGTCATATCTTCTCCTATATATGCTAATGCTATTATCAATGGAGGTGATGAAGAGGAATTTCTTTCGGTTCATTTCCTACTATCCCTAAACAGCTAAACAATACCACGTGATAGAAGATTAGAAGCAATGTACAACATACATAATATTGCAATCAAACAAAACATTATTTGGACCCTAGAATTTGATACTAGGTAGGCAGTTCCCGTTATGAAACAAATCATGACCCTGACCTATCTATCTCTTAGACATCAAAATGGCATCCACATCATCACCAGTTTAGAGAGCCTTGATACCTATATGATTGTTTTAAATGAAAATATCTTTGGTTTAACATGGAAAAAATATTTAAAAGATATGTGTGTGTGTGTTTGTGTGTGAATTTGTGCATCAAGTTAGATGCCTAATTAAATCACTAATAATATATATTCCTTCCCTTCCCCAACCTCTCAATCAATTAAAAAGGCTTTCAAACGTGTAGCAAATTCCAATCTAGCTATACCAATTGAAATTGTTTGCTTTATTTCACACTAGTAAAAAAGATTCCTAATTGATTGATGCTTGATATGTGAAGGAATCATGAATCATGACAAAGAAACAAAACTAAAGTAATTAAGGGTTGGTGTGAGTTCAATTTTGAAGGCATAGTGGTAGTTTATAGAATATGCAAGCTTTTCCTCCCATGAACCATGATATATTTTTTTAAACAACATAGCAAGAGAACATGCTTGGAATATATACAGCTAATCTACTAATTTTCAACTTGGCTCCTCTAAAAAAGAATGTGCTTTAAACTTGTGTTATGTTAAACAATTCAGATCAAAGGAATAAACATCTACAGGGATCTTCCCCAAATCTCCTTTAATTCACTAATCATGCACAGTAGTAGGAAACAAGATATTTCGTACCAAAAGAAGAGAAAGCTACACCAAAATGGGGAAAAAGAATTCCCCATAGTGGCTGCAAAATACCACTTAGACAGAGAAAAGTGGGGGAAATGGTGGCATGGTGGGGGTAATGCTAGTAGACTTGAAATATAAGACGACAATAATGAATGTGGTCTGGAACAGGCTCAAATGGGTTGGAAGTTGGATCCACCATTACCATAATTTACTTACTATACTAGCCTTTTTGTGTCTTTGTCTAGCCTAATAGTTAATATAATGGATCAGGGCCATAACCTTGCCTCAAAGTTTGTAAAAGCTTTGTTTTTAGGCCCCACAGATTTTCTCCTGGGGCTCCACCTTATATATAGCTCTTGATCTTTTTATAGTGAAGCTGGCTGCTATGTACTCTTCTAAAAGGTAGTATTGCTTTAAAATATCTTATAATTGTTTTTCTAATAGAAGATAGTAACTAGCAAGAGTGTGTGACATCTTGGAATCAGGAAAATGTTTAGTTGGGTTTATGTTTGTTGGACGGTTGTTGGACCACTATATTCTTTTGCATCCGACAAAGAAAACAAGATGAAAAACCTGTTGCTATCTTTTCTATTTTATATATATGTAAATTTAATATATAAAGCAGATTTTAAGTCGTCATGGACGACAAGAAGGTGCTTTAGATAGTCCACATAGCCTGGACCACGAGCTAGATTGGAAAAAAATAAATTAATTTAGACTATTATTGTGTATTTTGTCTATAAAGTTAAAATAAAGGAGTGAATATATTAAGGCTTTTTCTTTTGCAACTCTTTTGGGCAAAATACATGCAGCTTTTTCTTTTTTGGTTTTTGTTTAATTTTGTGTAATGAAATCTTACATCATCTGTTACAAACACCTTCACCTTTTCTCTGTTTCTTTTTCCTTTGGAGATTTTGGAATGTGAACTGTATTTTCACCATTTTATCATGATAACTATGTGTATATGAATGTGACTTATGAATTGGACATTTTTTATACTTGTAATTAAAGTTTAGGGTCTGTGTCTGTGGGTAAGTGGATGTGGTAAGTTCCTCTATAATTGAGTTCTATCTTCAAAATTGTTTTATGTCATCTAAGAAAAAAAAATCATTTCTTAACACTAAGAAAAAAATTACTTTAAACATATATATATATATAATCAGCTAAATTTAATGTAACAAATAATTAAATACACAAAATGAAAATATTATACCTAAAAAACTTGTGACATATAAGTTGATGTTCCTGCTTAATGGAACATAATAGGTGAAAAGGAGTAAATTTAGTTATTAAACATATTCCACACACACAATATAAATAGAGGAGAGCACAAGGATATTTAAAGGAAGTAGATAATTTACTTCATTTTTGTTCTCCTAGTTTCAGGCTGAAGCCATATTCATCCATAATCCTAAACCAACATATCACTATATGTTAGGCCCATTTTTTTTAATGTCTCTTGGGAAGCTTGGCCTATGATATGAACGAGTTCACTAGTTATTACTTAGATATCTGACAGTTAAGATGATAAGATCCAGAATAAGAAGAGATCTCCCAAAAATTGAATGACTATACACCAGCTCAATCCCCTTTCGGACCTGAAAAAAATACAAGTCACTTTTTGAATGCTTTAGTCACAAGGCATTGTCATGTTGCCATCTGAAAGTTTTTCGCGACCAAAACATTTTAGTCGACTTAAGGAATAAAGTTTGCGGAGCCTCTTGAGGTTTCATTGAAAAACCAAAACTATTACGATAGTTTCTAAAAAGAAATTATATTTCAAGTGGTCAAATTAACAATGTTAGCATTAAATTATAATCTAATAATTACATTAATAATTCATTGACTTGTCAAGTTATTAGTTATTAATAGATCAACAAAAGAATCACATGTAACTTTTTTGATAAATTATATTTTTAAATCTCGTTAACTAATTTAATGTCATCATTTATTTTTAACATACCAGCATTTCATTATAGTTAGTACATTCTTAAAGTGGAGTTTATACAAAAAGGAAAAATAATAACCTTTTCTTATACCTTAAATTTTGATGAATTAAAAATTGTAAGTAAAGATTGAGAATTGGTTATTCCATGTTCAACCGGAATACCGGATCGTGCTGTTCGTATAAAAAGAAAATTTTCTACACTAAGGGAAACGCTTTTAAGCAAGCCGTATAAAGTGTCCAAAAGCACTTGTACTGTTATAATTTATTCTACCTCCCCCGCATACAAAATCATAGCCTATGCTTACTTTTCTACGTTCTACCAAACCAAAAAGCAACTAGTTAGGCTGTGTAGTGTATAAGGTGAAACGCTTTTATTTTTTTATATAATAAAAGGTAAACGCTTTTGTGTTTGGATATATATCACAAGCAAGCTGTATAAAGTGTAAAAAGAGACCTATACAATTCAGTCATAGTTTATTCTTTCCCGTATACAAAATCATGGCCTCTATATATGATTGTTTTACGTTCTTGTGTTGTTTCTGCCAAACCAAAACGAGAAAAGGGACTGAAGAGTTTCACTCCAAAGTGCCAACAGAAAGGTGCGGGCGGGGCAAGCAGTATGAGATGTAATAATAATACACAATCATGTGAAGACAAACATGGTAACGTTAGACTGTCCAGTCTTGTTCTTGACAAATACCCTTGCTATAAATAATTTTCAAAAAACATACCCAATATATATTTGTTGATCTTAATTATATTTGAAGCTTATAGTTAATTTACTAGTTGGCTGCAGCTAGCTAGCTAGCATGATCAGTGGTGGCCAGAATGCCAAGTAGTGTCATTCCAAGGTGACCATTCGCTAGCTTTCCTGTTTTCCCGCGTGTGACATGCATATATACATACATACATATATATATATATATATATATATATATATTCAAAAACAGTCTTTACCTAATTATTCCTGTTCATGTTAACAAAAGATATAAAAGGAAATAACAAATGCTAACCAGGTACTACGACTTACGAGTTAACAAAATAAAAGTACAAAAAAAAAATTGGTAAAACTATTTATTATATTCATAAAACATTTCAAATATTAATTCTGAACCTATGTGTACTTATTCGCAGAACTATAAGAAAATCACTAATCACTACTCTTCCCTTTCTACATTCTGCCAAACTAAAGTAATAGATGCCAGTCTGTCTTGCACACGAAAATTGTATGGATAAGAATGGCCAAATTTTCTAATTTAATAATTTTGGATTAGAAGAATGGTAGTGTTACATTCTTTTCAACATACTTTAATTAGTATTAAGTAAAATCTATCTAGATTTTGTTAAATTATAAATTATATTCCCTATTGAATATAATTTATACTTTTCCTACATATATGTTAACTGTAGAAGTTATTTTTTTAGGTGAACTTCAAGATAATATTAACTATTATATTTAACACCCCTATATTAATTGGATTGGCCGATTCTTAATGAATTCTAAGATTGCTCGAATTTGGAAATTATTTGAACTATCAATCTAATCAATTCTACCTCTAAATTAATATAGATGTCATTATCTTAAAAATCAGATCGAATTAGCCAATTTGACAGAAATAGTCTAGTTTCTGGTTTGTTAATTCTTAAAACAACAGTAGCATTTTAATGAATAAAGAGTCGATCAAAAAGTTTCAAAACTGGTAAAAATCGATGCAAAAAATTAGTTTGAACCTATATTTTTATATATTTTTAAATTAATCTAAAATAATTTTAAGACAAACAAAAAATACATATTAATTTAAAGAATTCGGTTAAATATAAGTTATTTTGTCCATTTTATAAAATATATAATTTAAAGGTTATAGTAACTTTTTTATATCTTAATTTTTCATAATTTCATATTTTTTCATTTAAAATTTTATATAATTTTAAAAATATAAATTTAATTACTACCAGTTTAACTAAAATTTAACCGTGGTTGAACTAATAACGTGTGAACTAGGAATTTCACACACACACAAATTATTATTTCAACTTTAAAATTTTAAAATTCGTTATTTAAAACTTAGCATACACTACTTATACTCTTCATTTTAAAAGAATTAAAAATCACTAAGAACTACTATAAACACCGCGCATACAACCTCATTAATAAATCCCATGAGATCTTGAGAATTAAAGATCAAGATACCATGTGTGATATGCGGGATACTGAAATTTATTGCTGAGTTCAATGACTTAAAATTTCTTATAAATAAATGAACATGTCTCATTTATCGTGAATCATTATTTTATAGTGACAATTAAGCTAACTCCATAATCAAGATGGTCTGGTTTCTCGAAACAAAATGAGGCAAACACAAGACCTTAATTTGAACACCAAGTTTCCAAGCATTGCTACTATACTCCTGAACACAAGACCTTAGTTTGAACGCCATGGTTTCAAGCATTGCTACGTAGTCGTTAGTTTTTAAAATACTCGTCTTAGAGGAATAGGATTAACTTAACTTGGCGTTAATAACAAGAGTCTTGATAACTTGTGTCAAAGTTGAGAATCCAATAAATAGGAATACTCCCTAGTACTTTTTATTTATCAGAAAGCACGGTGAAATTACATTGAGAATCACAAGATGGTGAGTTCATAACAACTATTTAATTTTTTAAATATTTGTCTCGTAGGAATAGGATAATCTTTTTTTTTTAAATGATCACAACAAAATTATAATTTATAGGACCTTATGCAACCTACTAAAATTCAGGCCGTTTATAATAAGTTTTATTCTAAAATTATTTTCACTTAATTTATATAATTAATAAATACAGTTTGGTTGCTTTATCTTTAAAAGGTTTAACTATGTCCTTTTATTTTTAAAAGATTCAACGATGTTTCTAATTTTTGAATGGGTTTAATTTGATTTTTTATAAGCTCTGAACATTCTAAAAAATGACGACACAAAAATTGACATTCAATGTGATCAAATTAAACTCTTTTTAGAAAATTAGAAACTTAATTAAATTTAAAAAAATAAAAGAATTTAATTAAAACCTTTAAAAATAAAAACAAAAACTAAACTGAACCTAAGAAATAAATTAAATAAAAAAGTAATTTAAGAAAAAACAAAAACGACTCATTAATATTAAAATTAATTTTAGAAAACGTATAAATTTATGACAAAACTGATACTATTAATTAAATTAATTCTGTTAATCTTTATGAATGGGTAGTTAATTAGGATTTTTTTTAGGAAGTAAAAAAATCGAATTACTATATAATTAAAATTAATAGCTTTGTAATGAAATATATAAAAAGTTACGTTCATTAAAGATGGCTTCAGTACATCAAAATCAAGGAGTTAACACAAGAAAATGACGGTTTTCCCGACATTTGACTGAGATTGACAAAATAGCAGTTTCATTGAAACTTGAAAAGTGTCTATTTGCATGACGCTTTGCTCTGCGTGTCCTCTGAATCTGAGATATAACCGTCAGAGAGCTACAGTTACTCCGTGAACCTGATCCATCCAGTGTTGCCGTACAACCGCCACAAAATGAACCATTTCTTCTCGTTCCCCTTCAAACACGACCTTCATATTGCTATTGGCTCCTTCTACTTGTCTTTCTTCAATGGCTTTTTTTAGTTGTTTCACACTTTACAAGTTTTGTCATAGTACTGCCATTTATCTCCCTTTTATTATTAATTAATGGTCCTTCGCCATTTGTGAAATCAATATCACCGTCCGAATAATCTTTTTGGTAATTATTGTACTAATTAGAAACTTCCGAAACGATAACAACAACTTATATTAATTATATATATCAAGTTGAAGAAATGCTCTATAATTTATAAGTTTGGCCCCCCCTACTTGATTCATTCAAATCTGCTTGATGATATACACACAATGAATATTATGGAAAAACAAATCCCAATCCATCAAATCATATGTATTTGATTTTGATGTCCTATTAGCCGAATACAAACAATTTTAAACAATATGAAGTACTACTACTTTATTTCAAATTATTCGTGTCTAAAACGGCATTTTCCACGACATTTATAAAAGGAACTCAATAACTACTTCGTGCCCAGGCTTGTTTGCGATTACATATACATCAATGCAAAACTTTACATTTTTTAGATAAATACCACTATACCACGATGTAGAGTCACAAACACAATCATATATTCCCAAAAATGTAGCTTGTTGAAACCATTAGACAACTTGAATGTAATTTATGATGCCATTAAAACATTACTCGATTTTTATTTTATATAAACTCCTTTCATAATTAATATGCAATAGGATACAACAATATTCATTGTTGTTTGTTTTGCTTACGCAATTCTTAGTCTACTAAACAATAAACATCATGATATGTTGGTTGTAACTGGCACGGGTAATGTATCTTTTTTCCCACCGGTTCAGACTCCAAATTCACGTTGATTTTCACAAACATTCCAGTGTTCCACTAACATTTGCTTTTTCCTTTATGGAGTCACAACAGTTACTATTTCGCACCACTTTATGAAAGTAAACGGTTGTTGTTTGTCACTACTATATTTTCTTTTCTTTATCTTGTAGCCAAATACTCACGCGTCATTATTTCCGGATTGTTTAATAGAAGTTTACATAATGAAAAACACTACTATTCTGCATTCCATGAGTGAAGAGAAAGTTGGATCTATATTGGATCTTACTTGAATCGTCCCATTTATCCTCCTGAGGATAAGTTTTCTCTTTGTAGCATAGTACTTATTATGTGTTGATGTTTTTCTCCCTCTGACTAGACACTAATAATCAATATAGATTACTTAAAAAAAATCATTTTGTTACATACCAATGAACTTGCATATAGTGTATCTACCGCTAACTACTAATTAACTCATTATCAAGCTTGGATAGATCTGAAAACTCACATCTTGGGAGTTTCAACCTTGATCTTGAGGTTAATATATATTTTTGAGTACATTTGAGGAATGCCTCAAACACAATAATTAAATTAATACTTTTTAGATTTCTTTTTAAGATCAAATCTAGTAATTCATGTGGCCTAGACTTAACAAAACAAATGCTCCACAAAATTTTATCAAGTCAAAACATTTTTTTTAAGACAACTTCCCAATATAGTGATATAAATATACAGATTCTAGTTTGTTTTTTATTTTTGGGAATAGAATTTGTAGAATTAATAGGCGCGCAAATAATTAAAAGCGTGTCATTTAAATGCTGCTTCGGCTTTGTCTTTTTTTTTTTTTTCTTCTTCATTTTTAAAATTCTTAGAACTATAGTTGTTAATAAAAAACAAAATAAATTGCAATTTATTTTATCATCATTTTAATAATTTGTTTTTAAATTAATAATTATAGTTCCATATTTTATTTTGTAAATACATCTTTCCAACACAAGGTTTTTATTTTAATTTTATAAAATACACTTAGAATATACTAAGACAAAAAATATTTTTTTACGGTGCCATTTAATTATAAATAAATACATAAATAAGATTTTTTATTTTATAATAATTAAATTATATATAATTCTTCTAAATTTACAAGTCAAAATAATTTTTTATATAATAAAATTCGAATCGAATAAAATTACTTAAAGTAACAAAACTCTTTCACAGTGTATAAGGGTAAAATAATTTGAAGTTGTAGATACAATAATTTTTTTTAAAAAAAACATCTTTCTAATCCTTAATACATTATAGATGTTTGTTTTTTTGGGAGAGCATATTATACATTATGACGTTATGCCTAATAAACTAAGGTATTAATAGAATTTATCTAATTTTAGTTACCTTTCCTTTTCTGTATTAAAAAAAAAAAAAAGATTAAGGAAAAGTTATTAGAAGATAGTAAGGTTGTCGTGAACCATCAAATCTGAGGAGTCTTTATAGAGAGACAGAGCCAAAATCCTCTCTTGCCAGTTGCCAGTTGCCAGCTCAGTAGAAAGCAAAGCTGGGAAGCAGTTAATCCACTAACCAGTTGGAACTTGGAGCATCACTGCACTGCGACGAGACCAGCGTTGTTTTTTTCTGTTCCTAAACACAGAAACAATGCTTCCTCTCTTCCTTTTCACCCTCCTTCTTCTCCTGGAACAACCTTGTTTGATTTCTGGGCTCAACCAAGATGGTTTATATCTCTACGAGTGGAAGCAATCTCTTGACGACCCTGACTCCTCCCTCTCCTCGTGGAACAACCGCGACGCCACCCCATGCAACTGGACCGGCGTCACCTGCGGCCCAAGCAACACCTCCGTTACCGCACTGGACCTCTCCAACTTCAACTTGGCAGGCCCATTCTCTGCTTCCCTCCTCTGCCGCCTCCCCAACCTCACCTCCATCATCCTCTTCAACAACTCCATCAACCAAACCCTCCCTCTCCAAATTTCTCTCTGCACCCCCCTCCTACACCTCGACCTCTCCCAAAACCTCCTCACCGGCCACCTCCCCCACACCCTCCCCCTCCTCCCTAACCTCCTCCACCTCGACCTCACCGGCAACAACTTCTCCGGCCCCATCCCTCCCTCCTTCTCCACCTTCCCCAACCTCCAAACACTCTCCCTCGTTTACAACCTCCTCGACGACGTCGTTTCACCCTCTCTCTTCAACATCACAACCCTCAAAACGCTCAACCTCTCCTTCAACCCTTTTCTCCCTTCTCCCATCCCTCACTCCCTCGGCAACCTCACTAACTTAGAAACGCTCTGGCTCAGCGGCTGCAACCTCGTGGGCCCCATCCCGGAATCCCTCGGGAACCTCGTCAACCTTCGCGTCTTGGACTTCTCCTTCAACAACCTCTACGGTCCCATCCCGAGTTCGCTCACTCGCCTCTCCGCTCTCACGCAGATTGAGTTCTACAACAACTCGCTCTCCGCTGAGTTTCCCAAGGGAATGTCCAACCTCACTTCGCTGAGGCTCATTGATGTTTCCATGAACCATTTGAGTGGCACCATTCCTGATGAGTTGTGCCGTTTGCCTCTCGAGAGTCTTAACCTCTACGAGAACCGCTTCACCGGCGAGTTGCCGCCGAGCATTGCAGATTCACCCAACCTCTATGAACTCAGGTTGTTCGGGAACAAGCTCGCCGGGAAGTTGCCGGAGAATTTGGGGAAAAATGCTCCTTTGAAGTGGCTTGATGTTTCTACAAACCGTTTCTCCGGTGGGATTCCGGAGAGTCTCTGCGAGCATGGCGAGTTGGAGGAGTTGTTGATGCTTGATAATGAGTTCTCCGGGGAGATTCCGGCGAGTTTGGGCGGCTGTCGGAGGTTGTCGCGTGTGAGGTTGGGCACGAACCGGTTGTCCGGCGAGGTTCCGGCGGGTATGTGGGGTCTTCCGCATGTGTATTTGCTTGAACTGGGGAATAACTCGTTTAGTGGTCCAATCGCCAGGACCATTGGTGGGGCGAGGAATTTGTCGTCGTTGATTTTGTCCAAGAACAATTTCTCCGGTGTCATTCCCGACGAGGTTGGGTGGTTGGAGAATCTTCAAGAGTTTTCTGGTGGTGATAACAACTTCAATGGGTCGTTGCCTGGGAGTATTGTGAATCTTAGGCAGCTTGGGACTCTTGATCTTCACAACAATGAGCTCTCTGGGGAGCTTCCCAAGGGGATTCAATCGTGGAAGAAACTCAATGACTTGAATTTGGCTAATAATCAAATTGGTGGGAAGATTCCTGATGAAATTGGGAGTTTGTCAGTGTTAAATTTTCTTGATCTTTCCAACAATGAAATTTATGGGAATGTTCCTCTTGGGTTGCAGAATTTGAAGCTCAATCAGCTCAACTTGTCTTATAATAGGCTTTCTGGAAGGCTTCCTCCACTGCTGGCTAAGGATATGTACAGGGCAAGTTTTATGGGTAATCCTGGCTTGTGTGGGGATTTCAAAGGCTTGTGTGATGGCAAAGGGGATGATGATAATAGTAAGGGTTTTCTGTGGATTCTGCGAGCTATTTTTATAGTTGCCTCTTTGGTGTTTGTTGTTGGTGTGGTATGGTTCTACTTCAGGTATAGGAATTTCAAGAATGCTGGGAGATCTGTTGATAAATCGAAGTGGACGTTGATGTCGTTTCATAAACTGGGTTTTAGCGAAGATGAGATCTTGAATTGCCTCGATGAAGATAATGTGATAGGAAGCGGGTCGTCCGGGAAGGTTTACAAGGTTGTGCTTACCAGCGGGGAAGCTGTTGCTGTGAAGAAGATATGGGGCGGGGTCAAAAAGGAAATAGATAGCGGAGATGTTGAGAAGGGTCATCAGTTTCGTCAAGACAGTTCTTTTGATGCAGAGGTTGAAACTTTGGGCAAAATTAGGCACAAGAACATTGTCAAGCTGTGGTGTTGCTGCACCACTAGGGACAGCAAGCTATTGGTTTATGAGTATATGCCGAATGGTAGTCTGGGGGATTTGCTGCATAGCAATAAAGGAGGGTTGTTGGATTGGCCAACTAGGTATAAGATAGCTGTTGATGCTGCAGAAGGCCTCTCTTATTTGCATCATGACTGTGTTCCTTCAATTGTTCATAGAGATGTGAAATCTAACAACATCTTGTTGGATGGGGACTTCGGTGCAAGAGTGGCAGATTTTGGAGTAGCTAAGGTAGTCGATGCCACGGGGAAAGGAACTAAATCCATGTCCGTCATAGCTGGGTCTTGTGGGTACATTGCACCAGGTTAGCAGAAATTTTGAATTGTTTATTTCCAGTTTTTCTTCTTGTTCGATCTTATTTTGATAAGTATTTTGATAAGTCATAATCTCTGTTTATTATAGTTTAGTTTGAGAAAGCTTTATGTGTTAAGCACTTAAGTTTGGTGTCTAAGTAGTATATAGAAGATCTGTGCAAGATAATCCTCTTGTGCCCATAGAAGTAATGCCAGTAAATTATACAAATATTAACTGATAAATTAAGCTTAGTATCAAAATGGTTGTTTTTTTGCTTGGCATTACTAGCTGCTTTTCGATGTTTTTTTGCGATAATTATCAGCTTCCACGTCTCTATGGTGCCAAACTGACATGATTCTTTCCTTCTGCAGAATATGCATACACGCTGAGAGTGAATGAGAAGAGTGACATATATAGTTTTGGTGTTGTCATACTTGAGTTGGTTACTGGAAGGAGGCCCATAGACCCTGAATTTGGGGAAAAAGACTTGGTTATGTGGGCGTGCAACACCTTGGATCAGAAAGGTGTTGACCATGTGATCGACTCGAGGCTTGATTCTTGTTTCAAAGAAGAAATTTGCAAGGTCCTCAACATTGGCCTCATGTGCACTAGTCCTCTTCCAATCAACCGGCCTGCAATGAGAAGAGTGGTGAAGATGTTACAAGAGGTGGGCACAGAGAACCAAACGAAACCTGCCAAGAAAGATGGAAAGTTGTCCCCTTATTACTATGACGATGGGTCGGATCATGGAAGTGTTGCTTAGTTCAAGTTCTTGCAAGTGGAAAAGTTCCAAGCTTTTCTTTAACTTAACAGAGGCAAAATCCCCCGTGTTTTTTCACCCATGGTTTGCTTTACAGAAGTTGGCTAAAGAAAAGGGGAGAGAAATTTTTTTTGGGGTTGAAAATAGAGTGAAGTTCAAGTTTTTTGCCCTCTAAAGTTGGTCGACATGAAGGCGCGTCCCTACTAAATTTAAGTTGGTGTCTGCATTAAATACCACTTGTGTGTATTCAGAAATGATATTATTCTCACTGTTAAAATAGATGTGACCCGTCTCTGGCATGGGTCACAGAGTTGTAAAATCAGTAGTGGCTTCTAAATTTCAAATAGAAAATGATCCCTATAGTAATTTCAGTTAACTTCAATCACGTGATAGAAAAATGAGCAACAGATAGAGGGAATCTATATCTGAATCATGCTTAAGTGCTGCTAGTAATTTTCTGAATGTTCCAGCTTAAATGCTTTGACTATGGTCCGCATAAAAATTTACTTCTCACAGTGCTCTCAGTCTCAGGTATGTGCTGGGTACAGCTATAGGAGTCGAGTTAATGAGGTAGTTAGGCAGGCCTTGTCCTTCGTGGACCCTCTTGTTTAATTGCAGGTTCCATATATTTGTGTTGCCTACTAGTGTGGTCTACCCTTACTTCTGTCTGTGATAAATGATGATGGGGTATCATATCACCATATAAGGGTATCCATTTGTATAATGATCAGTCAGTGGCAGTGCATGATCTTTTAGCTGAATTCAGCATATTGGAATCTTGCCAAATCTTGGCTAATTCTTATTCTGGCTTCTGCCTATTTTTTTGGCAACCATTCCATTGTGTAGAGAAAAGGTAATTGAAATTATTGTAAGATTGTCCTTTTGAACTACTACACTTGAAGTTGAATTTGTCTGTAAAATCTAAAAAGTAGTTGCACTAACCAACAGTGGGATACGACACCGTATTACTGGTTTTTCGCACATTTCCGATTACGCATTTCAATTGTATGCAGGCGTTTTACTGCTTTGTAGTTACTGTCAAATGCTTCACGATTCACACCAGTTTTTATGGCTCATTTAGTTCAATGGCTCCTCAAACGTGCCACTGCTTTGTGTTGTAGTATACGTAATGAATGAGTGCTAAATGCCAAGCCAATTTCATGGATCATAAATGGTTCACCACGGAGTAATGCAGCTATACAACCAAGTGCAAAGTCTCTTTTTTCATACAACCATGTGTAATTTAATTTTACCAATTCAAGTATGCAACGATTAAATTATTTAACATGGTCGTTGCAAATGATTTTACTCCTCTAGACTGGGGTGTAAATAATGCAAAATTTATAACCTTAGGGATAATAAAATACATGGATATACGCACTCACTCTATTTCATTGGTTTTTAAAATACATATTTGCTTCTCTGTTTGAATTTTGGAATGTCCATGCAAATGTTTTCTCACAATCCTCAGAAGAATCAACATCTATACAATCATGGGTATCTTTTATTTTAGAAGAATAACTTTTTATTGCAAACAATATGCACATATTGCATTTAAGATTAATTAAAATGTTTGTAAGCATACAATTATAAATATAGTCAATTTTTCTTAAACAAAATCACTTTAAACACGTAGAACCAATGCAGAAATTATCAGTAATAGCTTCTGTTATAACGTAACCAAACACGTAGAAAGGTGGTCCATGACTTTCTGTTATAACATAGTATTTGATAGATTTAAAATTTAGCACGTTGGACCTGAAACCTGCCTCCCATTCTAACTTGTAAGATCCCCCTTATCTTAATAAGAAGCGTACGTAATTTTTTTCTTGTGTTTGGTTTTAGGGAAAAGACAGGAAGATTTTTTTTTTACTTTATTTAATTAAAAAATTTAGAGGGGAATTAAAACTTTTCTATTTTGTCTCTCTTCCAATATTGAAAAAAAAAATGAAGACAAAATATTTATAATTTTTAAATTGTGCTAACTTAATTAGCCTAAAATCTTATTTTAATTCCCATCCCTTCCAATGATATTAATAAAGGCAAAATAACATTATAATTTTTCTCTTTTCCCTTGCAAACCAAATGAGAGATTTCAACTCTTCTTCCCTTCTCTTGAATTGAAAAAAGAGTTTTTCTTTTCTTTTTCCCTTTCCACACTTCCCTTCCATTTAAATCCCTCTTTTCTTCTCTCCTTTAATCAAATACGCCACTAACTCCTGTCTTATATATAGACAAAAGACATTAAAAGTCCTTTTCTACCAAAAATATTTACTAAATAGATATATAATGCCCTTTAACTGTAAATATCACAACATTCTGGCCGCTATTCCTAATTGTTCAAATTCAAAATCTCGATGAAAATTGTTATCTAAAAATAGAATTTCAAAGTGTTCAGTTTTTGCTTTCAGCATAATGTATAAAATTATAGAAGGCAATGTTCAAACATGAAAGTCTCAACGTAATGGGAGTCAGAAAATCAATCTCAATAATGATGACAGAGATCTCTAACCACTTTGTTGAACCAATGCATCTAAGTTAAGAAACTTGATCCCTCTAAATATTTGTAAATAAAATGAAGCACAAAATATTTATCGACGATTAGTAATCTGCAAAAACGAGGCAGGCCTTGCTTCTTGGAGCAAAGTATGAATCATAGGCATGTTGTATTGTAAAAAAACAAACATAACCTACTGCATGAGGTTCAAATCGAAAGGAGATTCACAAATGTGATGGACATTATAGCACTCTTCATGAGAGTGATTTAACTCTTGCAAATGTCAAATAGCCTGTGTGACCTCGAGCTTCACCACAAGGTCTAGCCATGACAGAAGAAATAGATGGACTGCTGCTGCTTAGTACATAGCTTCCATCAGAGCATTGTCTCCTCTTGCTAGGAAGAGAACCATTGCCATCCCCACATAACCTTTGCATTTTCTCTTCCCGAACTTCATACGTGCGTAAGAGTACCTCAAATGTCCTTATATCTTTTCACATAGGCAAACATTGAAAATGGAATTCTGTCAGACTTTATGCAAGTTGCATATATATTACCATTAATGAGAAGGAAATAGCACACATTAGGAAAATCAGAAAATATAGAAGGGGGCAGAAAGAAGAAAAAGTAAAACAAAGAACTACATGTGAAGCAGGTTCGGAGTGTTTCACATGTTCGCTGCACTTGTTCGATACAAGGAGAGAAAGAGCACAGTGTGGCATCATGTCTTAATACTTTTGCAGCAGAAGGGATGACAAGCCAAGGTTGAGGTAGATCCAGAAATACAGAGTCAACCATGCCAGTCAAGGTATCAGGAAATCCTTCACCCTGAATGTCCCTAACTTGCACAGTGACTAAGCTGCTTAGACCTGTCCTCTCAAAATCAGCCCTTCAAAGAAGAAAAAAAAGTAATTATACGACATAGGAATGATTTGACATTCTACATAACTTACTAAAAAGAGAGTAATGTACAGGGCAAAATTATAAACTGGTTTCTAGATCCATTTTTTCCCCAGACATCCTAGAAAGCTAAATCCCGTTGAGAGGAATCCTAACATGATCTAAGAACATAGCAGAGTACTAGTGTATCAAGTAATACAGAACAGAAGCAAGCATTTTGAATTACGTAAATCTGATCACCGAATATCTTGCACGCAATTTGATAAGAATAATAAAAACAAGAGGCAAAGATAATAAAACAATACTTTAAATTTCATCCTCTTTCATGCTATCAATATCATCTAATTATACGTTAGCACATCATTTAAAGGGTTTGGACTTCCCGGGAATAAGTTCTGATAGTCAAATTTCTTTCAATGAATTGACAATACATGATTGGTTGATAGTGGAAATCCATAAAAGCAAACCAGAAGACGCAGGTGAAAGCTACATACAAATATATTAAACATCATATTATTATGCCAAATATGATTTGCCAATTTCTATAGGGAAAATCACAATAGTTCTTCCTTAATCGTTACCTAGCTGATGCAGCCCTTTGTTCATGGAAATCAAACGTATAGACGTGTCCTGAAGGAGCAACTGCCCTTGCAAGCGAAGTAGTCAACGATCCACTTCCAGTTCCAGATTCAAGAACCACACAACCAGGAACAATCTCCAAGTACATGATAACAAAGCTAATATCCGCAATGTAGAGAATCTGAGTCCTGTGGTTCAATACCAGAGTCCACAATTCTGGTGTGGGAGCTAACAAGTACACAAAGCCACCCTTACTGCTGACTACTTTAGACCCAAATGGCTTTCCTATCCATTCCGAATGTTTAAAAACACCAAAACGATTTTGCAGGACTGAACCCTCAGACACTGTTACAGCCTTCATAATGTCATGCCTTTCATAAACAATAACCAAATCGCCATTATTAATTGGTCGATTAAATGACAACTTTTTTGCAGGATGAAGGGCCAACATCTTTAGAAGTCCTCAAGTCTTTCAGCTCAGACAAAAGGAACAATTATCTGATAACCAAAAAAGAGAGAAACCAATGACATATATACGTGACGTGCAAAGGGAGCATAGCATTCAAATCAAAATTCATTGAAGACAACATTAACTACAAACTTCTGCATTCTAGTTAGTCCCAAAAACTCATACAGAAAACTTGAGCACAAAACTGATTAAGGTAAAAGAGAAAGATGAAAACTTGCACTACCCTGATTCCCTGAATAAACGAGGTTAGCAACAATGAATTAAGAATTTTTCTTTATTTTATACTTTTATGAATTATTAATAAACTGTTACACCGTTGCCGCTATTATGAGTCAAAAAAATTGGAACACATTCAGCAACAAGAAAAGAGAGAATGAATGGAAGCTGAAAACGAACCACGTCTGTGAGTTGAGCAGGCTTTTTTTTTTTTTTTTTTTTGTTTATCTTCGTTCGTCAAATTGAAAACTCTTGCGTATCCTAATTGGTGGGTTAGCAGCACGAGGAAATTGGGTACGCCTCCGATCAGAGTTTCGAAGCTATCTCTGTGTTACTTGGGCCAATGGCGGTACGGTGCTAAACGAAGGGTTTTTAACCTAAGGAATGAAGTTTCAAAATTAATAAAAAAGTGCGTTAAACAAAGTATGTTGGTAGCTGCTACCAAGGGTTCTAGCTAAATTGGTTATATAAAAATTTTGATTTATCAATTAGGGTTGGATTAGGTCGAGCAAAGCTGTGGAAGGAACTGGTTTGTCACCCAAGAATTCAATCAACTGTCAAGTACTTTTAAATTCTAAATTGATAAAAAAAAATATTAATACATTTTAGACTTTAGAGCTTTATCTTTCTTCAACTTTTCTTTCTTTTTTGTGATTTTATTTAGTGTTACCAAATGTCTTTAAATTAGTCATGTTTATTATGCATTTTTTTCATTATATTTTGGATATAGAAATTAGTGATACACATAAAGTAAATAATTATAAAATAATATTTTCCCTATAATAAATAATTAATTAGTTATCTAAAAGATAATTTTACCTTTTGTTAATATAAAATTAAATATTTATTGAGTAGAGATAAAAAATTGAAAAAAAAAATTATTTTTTATTACAATCCGATAACTTGAACAAAATTAACTTAATTTTAATTGGATTAGTTTGATTCTAATTGTCTTTAAAAAGTTAAACCTTACCCAAACTATCCATTCAAATATAACTTGTTACCACCCTATTAAAACCTAACAAGTATTCCGGTTATTTTAAATTTAACCAAAACATAAAGATAAAAGTATTTCAAACAAAATATTTAAACCCATGAAATATTTTTTTTGTGAGTGTTTTAATTTTTTAACTTAGATGAAAAAAAAAATTGTCCAAAGAGAAAGAATTACACCCCTAGAACTCGAAGCACCCTTGTCCATTAAAGCCGCTAGATGGAAGATGGACCCAACCATCCTAAAGTTTACTTCCATGATAAGTTACCAAATTCAGAACATCTTTTACCACAGAAAGGATTACCATAGAAAGGATTATGTTGGGAGTAATTTGCTCAAGATAGAAGTCAAGGATGGAGATAGGCAATAGCCTTGATGTTATACTGATGACAATATGTTACATGAGTTATATCTATCATGAAAGAGCATTTATGATAATGATGCTTTTGGGGGTTTCTTACTATGTGAGATCGATTGAAGGCTATTCGAAGACCACTTGAGGGCATTGATGTAGTCAATGTGGGTTCTTACATGGTTAATTTGACTTGGCTAAAGATGGAGACAAGTTAAGTCATAGCTAGGGGCTTGGGATTTTTCTTTTTCTTTCTACTATCTTGGAGTTAGAAAAAGGGTCCCAAATTTGGTTTTTCCAAATGTAACAATTGATAGAATCTTGATTCAAATACATTTTCCTAGTCCTAGTATATAGAGTATTATGATTAAAGGGACCTCTTGTCACTAGTGTTAGTTGTGGGTCGACCATTTAGGTTTGATGTAAAAATTATTGACACGTCAAGGGGCTAAGTTTGCACGAGTATGTGGGGAGATTGTCCTAGACCAACTCATGGAGGGAAGAGTTTGGTTCAATGTTGAATACAAAACTTTACATTTCTTATGAAAGCATCGTAGTTATTATCATACTAATAAGAGTTGTGTAAAGCTTGAAGTTAATAATTGATGTAAAAAATATTGTTTTTATGCTAGTTTAATGTTTGATGTAAAAAAAGTTTTACATTCTATATTAGTGGGATCTTCATTGGTCATGTAACCAACGTAAAATCCTCATTCTAATCAATCACACTTTCTATATGCCACCCCCCCCCCCTGTATTTTAATTTTAGTTGAAGTAATTTATCAAGCTACATCATTATATATTTTAACACTCATGAGTACTTTGCTTTCATCGTAAAAAAAAAAAAAAAACTCTATAATACACTTATCTAATAAGTACGTGCTCGCAAAATGTTATCCTTATTCACAAGTATTCCGGCCTCTATTCCTCATGTTTCCACATGATCGTTAAAATATGGTCTAGGACTCGGGAATATGATAATATCTACAGTTGGGGTGTCAACACTGGTGGCTTATCATATGAAGATTCCTTAGCTTCCATGAAAGAAACTGGATACATGAAGCTGAAGGCAAACCCTTTTTACACCATGATTGAGTTTTGTGTTAATTTTATCACAGTAAAAAGATATGAGCATCAATGAGAGGTTCCTTTCCTTCAGAATTGGGCAGGATGTGTTGCACACTAGAGATTCATCCTTAAACTTTGATTATACATCTGACTATATCATGTACTTATAATTGAAGATGTTGGATTTTTGCTTCTTCAAAATAGACCATGATGTGATGACAGCTACTAGAGCAATACTAGCACTTTACTTCTTTCTTTCTTGCTTTCTATAAGCACACTCATCAACATATCCTTCCACCAAATCCAGCAATCAGATCCTCGGTTGTCTGATATATGACAAATTAAAATAATAATGTGAAGAAGCATCATAAAAGATTTCTTATATCTCATGGCATTAATTGGTGGGCCTTCTCAAAGCTAGGAGCCAAGCCCAGCATGATCATGATCATGATCATGAAGAGAGCAAGCTAGGGCCCCAATACTATTTTCTCATGCATTTTTGTGGTTTCCATTAGTAGCCTGTAGCCGTATAGCTATGTTTATGGCGGGAAATTACTTGATTTTAGACATTCCAGATTCCAGCGCAGTTCTCTGCTCACTTCCATCCATCAATTCAATTGATAGTAAACAAAGATGCTTCCTTCTCTTATTATTTATTGTTGTTCTATTATCAGTTTCAATTATGCATTTTAAATAAGGCTCTTCTTTTGTTGTTATTGTTATTATGATTTGCTTCAATTATTATTACTATTGAATTTGAAAGAGACACTAGTTGAGACAGTGGCGGATCCAGAAAAATATTCAAGGGGGGCACTAGTAGCAGATGTAGTAAAATTTATTTATGTCTACATATTTAGTGGCGAGATTCGGGGACAACGACCTTTTTTTTTGTAAAAAAAATTTAAAGGAACAAACAATTATAAATCATATATAATCTAAAGGAACAAACAAATAATCAGATCAAATTAATGTTTTGGATTGAATAGAACAATGAAAGAAATTTTTTGTAACTTGCAATGAGATTTCAAAAGACTATGATGACAACATGAGAGTTAGTTTAGATAAAAGTATTGAGTTTGAGATATTTGAATATGAGTTGTTACAATATAGACTAAAATATTTCTAAAAAATGCATATAGTTAAACTGTACTTCTCATTTCAATGAAGAACAATGACTTTAATCACTTTATAAACAAATGCTAATGCATGAATTAGAAATGAAAATAATTAATAAGCACGGCAAATAATATAACAAACACTGAAAATAATTAACAAACACTACAAACAAGTGTTAAGAGTATATTAAAATTATAATGACAAAATTTAAGGGGGGATAGAATATAACAAACACTGAAATAATTAACAAATACTATAAACAAGTGTCAAGGATATATTAAAATTTTAATGGCAAAATTTAAGGGGGGGCATTCAACACCTGGATCCGCCTATGAGTTGAGATATTCTTCATTGCGTATATAGTATTTAAGTTTTTTTCTAGTAATTTTTTACTTTATAAATTTCTCAATTAAACATCAGAGAATAAAAATTAATATTTGATTCTAGTATTTTTTTTACAATAAAATATAATCGTTATTCTTGAAACATAAGTATCTTTATCATTGGACATCAGTTTGTACATTTTTTTAAAAACTTTCAAAATCAGTTACTTTTAGTATTATTAGCATAATAGCAGTGAAGGATTTAGAAATTTTTCTTAGTAGGACAAGAAATTATTTTTAATATTTTCTCAAAATAAAATATCATAAAGTAATATAAAATATATAATATTATGATAAAAAAATTTAAAGTACTTAAACTTCTACAAATTATATTTGTCATTTACGCATTTTCATACTTTGAAAATATCTTATGATTTTTTCATTGTCAATACTAATTTAGTGTGTGAAATGTAAAGTTCTTCATTAAAATAACCAATACTATGACACCATGGACGTTTTGAAAAGATATGTATTTTATTCGCCTCTTAAAATAAGTTATTCAAGTTTTTGTTATTGTTACTTCAACATAATTTATTGGCTTTCTTCTTTCTTCTTAATCCTTGAGCAACCTATTAATGCTAAGAGAAAAATTGTGTGATTATAAAAAAATGAATTGTTTATCCTGCATTGTAAGTAATTTAAATTATATCTTTTGAGATTTGTTTTACCAATATTTCTTTATTTCTTATTTTTATTATCTTTATCCAATCTAATATATTATTATACTCATATCTTTAACAATCTAATATATTAAAATAATTTAATTTATCTTTTCTTTTACTAAAAAATATATTTAGATAATCTTTATCTCAATAATTATTGAATTATTTTTGGAATGTAACGTGAAACAATATGTTTTTATCGGTGTGTGGTGTATTTCTTTTTTTTGTTATTGTAAAAATAATAAAATTTAGTTAAATGATTTGAGTTTCAACTTATTATTTTTGTATTGAATGTCTTATGAAAGTAATTTTTTTTATATACTTTATCAAATAAAACAAAAATCTGTGGAGGCACAGCAGATAAGATGCATCCGCTAGTGATTATTAGTATTACAATTTTGTCTTTTTCTTCAAATATTAGTGGCCTATTGTCTTAAATTAATCTTATTTACATATACTTTTACATATGCATTAAAATAGAGTATAATTTTTCAACAAATTACTTAATTTCTTATAGAATTTTTGTTTCCTTGAAGATGAAACACGTCATTAATTTCTCAATTTTTTTAATTCAAAATGTTCAATTTTAAATTATAATAATATCTTTTTGTAATAAAGAGTACAATATTCAAGATTCTAAACATTTTCATAAGACTGACTCAAAGAACAAGTATACGGAAACACACAACTCCGAAAGCTGTCTCTAATTAGACAGAGTCTTTAGTTACAGCTTTATCGTATCGCACCGCCACACGTCCTGTACTCCTGCTTTCCATGCGGAATAAAAAAGTTCGTATACAAAATGTAAAAGAAAGGAGGGAAATAGATTGCTACACAATGAGCAAATTTTGGTGGAAATAGTCTAATTTAAAAGCACTACAGAACCCATGCATATTGTCTCACCAACAATCAACATTACATGATTACGTGTACACAAACAATTGGTAATTAAGCAAAAAATAATATTAGGGTAACCAAAATGCTTTTAGATTAGTACTATGATATAATTTAAAATGTGATCATGCTGCCATCCCACCTCAGCACTAACGAGGAATACATAGTCAGTGGATGCATCTAACAAAAAAAAGAATAGTTCAATGACTCCATTATTTAATAAACCAAACCTTCCTAGGGTTACTTTAAATTATTATGGGATGTAAGAGACCGCAATGTAACAAATTAAGTCTCTAATTTTATAGATGCACTAGCATTTAATTAATGTGAGAAATTTTTTTATTTGCTAGTTACGAAGATAATGTGTTAAACACACCTTTCAATTAAATGTAAACATAAGTACATGTTTGTGTTATCCTTTACAAGTTAAGAATGCATGTTTATGAAAGGATATCTTTTATACATTAAAAATGCATTGAAATAATAATCACAACCAGGGTGAGCGCGTGTAAAGGTAAAGCAATTAAAATTAAAATTTCAGGTTTATTAATATTTATTATTATAGTAAAAAATATCACACATGTTAACTAAAAGATTTCACATATCATTATTTTCTTTAAAATAAAAAAATTTCTCTCAATTTTTAGTTTAGATTTTACTTTCTGACGGATTGATTCTGAACACAACAAATGGCTACAGACAAACATATGCTAAAAGCCTAAAACATTAATTGTGTTAGAGTAAAAAAAATGATATCCCTAATCTTTTACTTTAACATATCATTTCAACAGTTTCTCATATAAACATAATTAAATTATAATAATTAATATACAACACATTTTTAATTATAAATTATTCTTTTTATCTTTCTCTATTTCATTAACTATATTTTATTTTCTTTCTTACATAACAACTATACAATTTTATATATTATACAAATACAATTTGTCAATTATATGAGAGGTTGGGCTGGCCAGCTATCAACTACCACAACTAATCTGACCAATCTATCGATCCATCCACCCGTTTTGTCAAGCTTATGCCCTCTTTTTTCCTTTTCAACTTATCTCCCAACTGTGTTTGATATCTCCCCATCATAGTGACATGTATATATATAAACTTGTTTCCACACACCCCTTTGACAAATTAACCATCCAATCTCACATTTCTTCCTTCAACTCTAAAAATCACAACACTAAAAAATGAACCATGTTGAGCATATCGCTTATGACATGGTCATGATCACTCTTTCCATATCTCTCATCGTCCTCGCCATCATCCTCTTCCTTGCTTGCAAGAAGAAGCCCGTTGAATCCGAAGAAACACTCCCCGTGAAGCTTTGTGCTCGTGCACACCCCTTGATGGAAATCGATGCTGCCACCGATGGCTTCAACCACAGGAGAATCATTGGCCAGGGTCGCTTAGGAACCGTGTATGCAGGGACAATAGACAAAGAAAAAGACCAACTTGTAGCCGTGAAGCGTATTCACCCTTTTCTTGTGTTGAGCAATGCAGGGTTTGGTTTCTCATCCGTGTTGAAGTGGCTCTCCTTGGCTCAACACCCCAACGTGGTTCCAATCATAGGGTTCTCAGAAGCACCCGGTGAGAGAGTTATTGTGATGGAGTTTGTGCACATGGCAAGCTTGGACTTCTACTTGCACCAAAACCAAGATGGTGCTTCACTTTTGGATTGGAACAAGAGGTTCAGGATTGCAGCTGGAGCAGCAAGAGGGCTTCAATACCTGCATCAAGTGGTGGCACCAAACATAGTACATGGGTGTGTCAAGTCCTCTAATATTCTCATTGATGTTAACTTTTGTGCTAGGATTTGTGATTATGGGCTTAACTTTTTGGCACCTGTGGAAAAGAGGGGGATAGTGGGGTATGTGGATGATGAGTATTGGAGTGAAAGAAGGGGTGGTGTAGCTACCAAGGAAAGTGATGTTTATGGGTTAGGGGTGGTTTTGTTGGAGCTTTTAAGTGGGAAAGGGTGTGAGGGAGGGTTGTTGGTGAAGTGGGCTTTGCCTTTGATAAGAGAAACCAGATTTAATGAACTTTTGGATCCTAGGTTGGTTATTCCTTCTGACATGAAGCCTTTGGTTAGATTAGCCAAAGTTGCTTCAGCTTGTGTTGGTAATTCACGGAAATGTAGGCCTTCGGTGGCTCAAGTGGCAACCATTTTGAACAACATAGAAACGGAAGTGTGTCTCTGACTGATCTTCATGATGATGATGTAGTCAAAAGTCAAATTGATTGAGCAAATTGCCTTCCAATTTTGTACCAAAGATATGGGGTCTGACCAATTTACCTAGAATTTGAAAACAAAAGGCACGCGTTTATAGTCAGAAATATTATTGAGGAAAGTTAGGTGAGTTTGACATTCATCGGATGGCAGTAATTGGTAAGAAAATTGATAGATTTTGATGAGGTAGGGGCCTTATATGGCTTATCCCCAATGTTGTGACAGGCTAAGGAGGCAGAGAATCATTTTTGGTGGGGAATTTTGAAATAGAAAGGTGGGACGGTGCCGTTGAAGTTAGGACGGTGAATATTAAAATCTCTTGCTAGTTCCGTGTGGCATGAGGATCCTTCTGCTAATGAAAGTGACCTTCTCAATTATCTCTCTTTATTTTTATTTTTATTTTTCACTCTTAGTTCCCATCAGCTTTTAATGTGTGTATATGTAGTTATGTACCTATTTTTTCCAGCTTGTGATTACTTTTTAGTCATACAGAGTTTTAGATTTTCAGAACTTAATGTCGTTTTTAAGTTTATAGAAAGCTTTTTAACAGTCCTTATAAAAAAATAATTAGTAGCCTCACATTCGAGTCTTGAAGTTAAATATTTAAAAGAAAAAAAATTATATATTATCTTATTGATTATTTCTAGTAGAAAATACTTATAATCTTTATTAAAAGAAAAAAATTATAAGAAATTAAACTCATATATATATATATATATATATATATAAACTCACATATCATAACTTTGCAATTTAACCGATTTAACTAATACAAAGACAATATTAATATCATCTTACGTATCATTTATATTAGATATTTATATTTACTACTTTAGTATCAATTAATAACAATTTTTTTTAGGACCTCAATTAATAGTATATAATTAGTGTCATTTTAGTAAGAAGAATTTTATATTTTATATGTCTGATTCTCTCTAAATTAAATAATATTTTAATTGAGGTTCATGTATAAATAAAATTTTTGATTAAATAATTAACTTCCTCATATTGTAAATATTTTTGTGTTGAACAAATTTGTTTATAACATAAAGTACTCATATTCTAGATAAAGAATTAATTAATTTTACAAAAATAAAAATTTATTTTATTTTATTTTATACAAATTGTATATTCATCATTGCATCTTATAGGTACCTACCTACCTGCTCATACCAGACATACCTCAACCAATTACTCTCATTAATTAAACAAAAAATGTTGGTAGTATTCAATATCATAACTATGAAATTAAAGCTATTATATAGTTGACTAAGGATATATGCTTTTTGACCAACAAACTTTTTTTTTACAGAATTGACCAACAAGCTTAAAGAAACAATAATATTGCACTACAATTACAATGATAAAGATACTTGACCACAGCAGTAAAATGTTAGGATTTTTAATTTTAACATCAGAAGACCAAGTTATTAAAATAAAATTTGTGAGTTGCGATTATAAAATTTTAAACATGATTTTCTATATTAAATTAATATATTAGATAAGTGAGGGCATGAAATAAGCTAAATAATATCTAATTACATACAATTTTGTAAAACAAATACACATATGCACATCTAGATTTATGTAACCCATTGTAAATATTTTTTGCTAAGTAAAAGAATTTTCACTCGTAGAACCACTAAGATAAACCTAATAGTACGTACAAGGTTATAAAGTCAAACTTCAGTGCAATTACTATATCAAATAATAAAATAATTTCCACTCGCTTAAGCCTTTTTGTACAAAGTAAACAATATCAAGGGATTTAAAAATGTCATTAGCGGGTTGCTTCCCACATGCATCTACTTCGGTTGAATGCAGCACAAGTCGTTAATTCGATATCCTGGGCCAACCGTTTTAGCAATTGGGAGTGCAGAATACAATAACCTAGATTGGAACCACACACAAGGTTTTGGGCTTTCGGTATATGTTTGGGCCATGGGGTGGGGTGGTGCAACGCAGATCCGTGACTCATATTTAACTATTTTTCTTGGGACAAAACTTAAATGCAAGTAATTAAGTGCTTCTGTACTGTTGATCATAATTAGAGTTTATTCTTCGCAATTTACAGAAATCTTCAATGTAAAAGTTGTATTTGGTGAATTACTGAGCTGAAGAATACTATTGAGTATAAAATTTAAATACAGTTCTTTAACTGTTTTCATTTTCAATATGATTTTTTTAATTAGAATTAAAGTTCTATTTTGCTGATAATGGAAATGCCAAAGCGTGGACTCTATATAATGACATTTTTACGTGTGAAATAGAACCATAGTTAGGGTATAATGCGTTCCTTGGAAAATCCTACCCATTTTCATCCTACATGAACAGTCAGTCAGTCATGTCTAGACTAATTGCCGCATAACAACCAGTCAGCCACCTTCTAGAAAATCTGAGATGTTAAAATCACAGGAAAATAAGATAGTTTTAAATTGTTGTACGTATAAAACATCTTAATTTGTTTAATTAGTTAAGAAAAGTACTAATTAAAAATATTTCTATATTTATTGAAAAAATGTCGTTAATAAGCATACTATTTGTTGATCTTAAAAACATAATGTTAAATAAAACATCTCCCATAGTAGAAGTACACGTTGACATATTGTATCATTGTGTAACTTCCCAAATACAAGTGTTCGGTTCACACATAAAATGTAGACGTTTTCGTATCTTAAGTTTCTTCGTGCGTGTTCATTCCTTTTATGTTACTTCTTTCGATACAAACAACTGACAATTTGGGGTAATAAGATGCAATCTAATTAACTTGACTTTACTTTGATCCATATAAAATATAGAAATGTGATATACTGACAATAATTTATATAACAGTATAGCATTCTTTTGTGTTCAACCCAAAAATATTTACAATACCATGAAATTAATTATTTTATCCAAAGTTTTATTTACACATGAAACTCACTTAAAATCTTATGTAAAGAGAATTACACTTAAAATCTTATGTAGAGAGAATTAAACATAGAAAGACAACAATTTACAAATATATTAAGGTCAAGGGTTATGTCCAAATTCCAATCCTAAAGATAAAAGGTTTACTCAAATATTTTCATGTAGACATGAAAAAACCAAAAAGATAAAACGAGAACATTCAAATTAGAAAGAAAAACAAAGAGATAAATTATCTTCAACTTGATTCTCATGATGCTCAAACCTCTTAGGTTTCGACGCCTTCAAACTATCCCTAAAAGAAGTATTTAATACCTAGGGCTAAAAGAGCTCAAGCCTAACACAAATTAAAAGGAAAAAAATCGCTGAAAATAGAGTTCTTAACCGCACGTCTCAGTTGTGGGTTACCATTATTTTCATGGTCAAATTGTGACGAGCTCAACTAGAAAATTCTCTTTTAGCAATAGTCATTATTGTCAAGGGACCCACCACAGTCAAGGAATGATCAAATTTAGCAAAGGTCTCTTTACAAAAATTGTAGATAAATATTTATTGTTAGGCACTGTTTGTATGTCGTTTTATTTTTTATAACATAAGATATGTTCAAAATACTACACCTATATCAAGTTGTCTAGATATAACTAATTTTCTCTATGGTCCTTTCATAATTCAATCAAAGTCTCCTCATGGAAAGTCTTTAAGTTTTTCATAGACAGTAGACACCAAAATAACCTTAATCACATTATTGGAGCTCAAGTTATGAATGATTTTGTTTCTCTTGCTCTAGTTCATTCTACAAATAATCTTTCCTAATTAAAATTATAAAAACACAACCTAGTATAGGAAAAAAAATCCTAAACAACATAAATTAAGCAAATAATGACATGTATTAAATGGTGTAGTACTTTCATATCTATTCAACTTGATCTAATACAAGTATCTTAATTTTTTTCTTTTTTCACTTCCCCCCTTTTTTTTATATTTTTTGAAAAATTATATAAAATATATAAATATAGAATTTGCTAACTTCCACTCATTTGTTTGCTTTAGAAAAAATGTTTTAGCAAACTACACCTTTTTAGTTTTTAGTACATTAGAAAATCAAATTTATAACTTGCTAAAATATTACTCTTTCTAAAAAAAACTAGTTAATATACATTAACAAATCTTTATAAGATTTATTAATTTATACTCATTTATTTTTTAACAAGAACTATCCTAATACAACTTGGTCTATTCATAAGTCAAATTTGAGACTTTTAGTTAAATTAAAATAATCTCATGCAAATTAATTCACTCCTCGATTATATTGTAACTTGTTAAAATAGTCATTCTAAAAAAAACCAAATGAGTATATATTAACAAATTCATATAAATATATATTTATACTATTTTTTCTAACTGTTTTCATTTTTTAAATATTTTATTTCAAAAATTTAAAAAATATAAATATATATGAACCGGAAAACTTATGTTTGATCAAATTAATTATATTCTTTTCAGTAAACTTAATGTAACCCCACTGGGAATCAAAAGCTCGAGAGATTGGTAGTCAACTTCTCGGCTGAATGATAAAAAAAAGTGCATTTTTTTAATTATAAAATGAGAATGAAATTCAAATTAATATACAGAATGAAATAAAAGAGTCGTAGGATATATGAGTTTTGAATACAAAATTATAAAATTTTTTAGGATTTTCTTTTTCTAAAATTATAAAAAATTTTACCACTTCTATTTTTTTAATATGACTTTAAAGTTGTAAGTATTTTAATTTTTTATTTTTGTTTTAAAAGTCATAAATTATTTACAACTTTAAAATCATAAATATTTTTTAATTAATTATTAACGAATTTCGTTTGTTTTCATTTTTTGTTTTATTTAATATTTTTTATATTTTTATATTATTCTATTTAATATTTTCAATATTTTATATTATCTTTATTTAATATTTTTAACATTTTTGTATATTGTTTAATTTAGTATATTTTATATTTTTTTGATGTTAAAGATTATTATTTATTTTTAAATTAGAAAAATAATATAAAAGATTTAAATAAAAATAAAAATATTTAAATATACTATATATATTTATTTAATAAAAAATCCAAATATTTTGTTACGAATATTAAAATGTATTACCCATATATGTAGTATATTTTAATATTTTATTTAATTTTTTATTATTATTTTTCTAATTTACAAAATAAATAATAATTCTTAACACTATTAAAAAGTATAAAAATATCAAAAAATAATATAGAAAATATATTAAATAAAAAATATACAAAAATATAAAAAATTAAATAAAAACAATATACAAAATATAAAAATATTAAATGAAATAATATATTAAAATATAAAAAATATTAAATAAAATAAAAAGAAAAAAAGTAAATTTGT